>VZRZ01006598.1:335432-456764 GCA_013398175.1 Climacteris rufus
TACAAAAAAAAAAAAAAAAAAAAAAATTGGTTCTTGTCCCACTAAGGAAACCTGGATAAGGGAGAGACAGAAGGAATTTATTTACCTATTAAAAATAAATGATTCAGACATGAATTTTTGAGACTGGCACCATACGGTTGGAAAACAAAGAAAAAAGATTTATCCTCCCGAGACTGAATTTCCATTTGATAGGAACTTGAACAAGGGTGTGCTCGCTGGGGGCCTTTAAATACTCCTTGTTAAAGCAGATGCCTGGCTGCTCACCTGTGGTACCGACACATGGCTCTTCCTTTCATCAGCCACTTGTGTTACTTTGGAGCTGTTGGATTTGTAGCTCTACCAGGACTATGAAAAAGCGTGACTTGTCGGTTCTCTCCCTGCACACTGCTCTTTCAAGCAAAGACTAGACAGCATGCAAACCACATGCTAAATAATATTTAAATGCACATCATCTTAAGCACCCCTGTGGTTAAGAGGCAGCTCTGTGCCACAGTGGCATCCCTGAGGTGTTTTGGGAGGAAAGGGGGAAGGAAAGGCTGCAGGCACCGTGCTGCTGGGACATGGAGGGAGAGCTGGGGGGTGCAGCCCCCACATGTGCGCTGACCACACCTACAACCTCTGCCAGCCCTGAGCCTGAGTTTCCTGTCTGGGAGAACTATTGCATCACTTCAGACTCCAGTCCAAGACCGAAACAAACATACTGGACAGACTGGGCAGGCATGGGGAAGCAGAATCAGGCCAGGCTAATAGTGAGCTTGATGACATCACTGAAATCCCCAGTATGAGTAAATGAGTACATGCATACTGAATGAGAATACAGTAAAACACAGGCAGGCCATGCATGCTGCATCCCAGGATCCAGGATCAGATATGGGAGAGCCTTGACCTTGTTTCTCACCTGCCCATGGGGGATCAGACCGCAGAGGGTCCTTTTTACTCCATCCTTTGTCTTGTATGTTGGATGTCGAGTGCTGGAGCAGGATGCATCAAAGGAGCTGAGGAGCAAATATTCAGTCTTGTAAGGGGTTTGGCTCAGACATCCCACTGATATTTTAGCATCTCTGCAATGAGGTGAGGGTTGAAGAAGGCAGGTGCCTGGGAGGCAAGGGATGAGACCTGTTGAGGAGAGCTGGGTTCTGCCACTCACTCCTCACAAAGTGTTAACAGCATGTGACAGACAGGTCATGTATGTATTTTAATTATGTGTCATTTATTGCTTGAATCACGAAGTGCCAGGGTCTTGCTCAGTCAAAGAGACTGCAGAACAACAGAGGAAAAACCATTTTTGGGAGAAGGCTGTAGGACTTGGCTGGGACTAGTATCGGAGAAGAGGCTGTGGCTCCTGTGTGTCAATGACATATGCAGGACAGGGGTGTGGGAGCACTCCAGCAGCTGTAACACAACTGATGCAGGTCTGGCAGGTGATGGAGAGACCAGATATCTTGCAGCAGCTGCTTCAGCTTCTGGAGGGGATGTACATATCCCCTGCCATGCTCTTTGGCCTTCTGGCTGTCACACCTAGGGAGACTTATGGAGCTGAGAGCAAGCTAATGATTTTTCAGACAGCGAAGCCTGGAGTGAAAGAAGGCAGTGTGAAGCTCGCTGGCCACACGAGGTGGTTATGCCCCAATTCTTTAAAAAGCAAAGAATGATGAGAGGTCTTAGCCCAGGTCAAACTACTCTAACATGGTCTCTCAGGGATGGTAATTAATCAGTAATTGGCACACACTCACACAAATCGAGGCAGAGGAATAGGGGAGCATTCCTGCGGATTCAGCTCCAGCTCCGTTTTATGTTCTCCCTCCCTGTATGCAGGACTTGCAGCCATGCCACATCTCCTGCTGCTGCCCAGACAAGATGAAGGCCAGACAAGATGAAGGCTGTGCTCCCCCATGCAGGCCATGATCACCAGCCTTTGTTTCATGGATTTTTGCACAAGGTTACATCCTTTGGCTGCTTTCCCTGCCCCCAGCCTGCTGCTGCTTTTTAAGGCAGTTTCTGAAAGGAGGGTCCATCCCCCTTTCAAGGCAGCACATTCCCAGGAGCCCCAGGGAATTGATGTGACTGCAGGGCTGGCAAGATGTGGTGTCCTGGGAGTACAGGCACAACCTCATGGTGTACAAGGACACACATGGAGTTGTGGGGCCTGGATATTCTTCTTTTGTTTAGTATTTTTCTGTATCATATACAAAGCTGTATATACAGCAAAACAGCTGTCACAAGGGTGGACATGTTCTGTCATGTGATGCTTAACTCTCTCCTGCTGCCCCAAAGCCTGATCTTGCTGTTATTTCCAGCAGTGGGACAACAGTGTCTTTTGTCTGGATTTGCTTTGAACAGCTGCAATGAAAAATGAATGCTTGCATTTTCCTCCTTTCCTCCTTCTCCTTCTCCTTCTCCTTCTCCTTCTCCTTCTCCTTCTCCTTCTCCTTCTCCTTCTCCTTCTCCTTCTCCTTCTCCTTCTCCTTCTCCTTCTCCTTCTCCTTCTCCTTCTCCTTCTCCTTCTCCTTCTCCTTCTCCTTCTCCATAGGCTCAGCTTGCATTGTAGGCTGAGCCTTTGGAAGTAGAGAATTTGTGAGACATTCTCATGTGACCGTCTCATTCCTCCTTGTGTACTGAGGCACCTTTGCTGTGTCAGCACTGAGCTGCCGGCAGGACCGGACTCTCTGAGACGACGATTGCAGGTTATGCAGTAATATCTGCCTTGCACCATTGTTATATTTGACACGTGGTTATCAGGTAGCTGTCACCATCTCTCTCTCCCTGTGGCAGCTGACTGAGGTATCTGTGTCCTCAATGTCATCAGGCCCTGCCAGGTGTCTCTGCCTGCCACTGAGACTCCCTCAGATGACACTTTACATTTTCCTCAGTTTCTGTCAGCAAAAACATTAATGTTGCTTTTGTTGCTCCTTCCCTTCACTCAGTTCTGCCTTCCTGCCAATGTGTATTTGCCACACACTCCCACACACACATACAGCAAGGACTCCCCTTGCTCCCCCAAATGTTAGTACGGATCCAGCTGCCAGCAAGCCCCAGCTCTGCAGAACCTGTAACAGGCCTTTTGTACTTACCTGGGTTATTACAAGCTATTGGTCAAGTACCTGAATGTACTGGGCTATGCAGAAAGACAGTTTTCTGTTTGGCATCTGACTGCTGTGAGGGAAGGTTTGCAGAAGAGAAAAAGCAAACTCATACCCATGAACTTAATTTTTGGTATGGATGCCTAGCAAGACAGAAGCTAGATGGGGAACCCTTCTTCACTGCAGCATCTGGTAAACATTATCAGTCAGGGGTCTGCAAGCTTTGATTCAGGTCAGCTGGCATCAAAGGAGACTTGGGAGTGTTTGCTTTCAATTCCAAGGGTGAACAAAATAATCTGTTTTAAAGCTCAGGGCTCCGCCTGCCCTTCATCAGGGGTCACTTTGTGCAGGGAGAACAGGAGAGAGGAGAAATGGTGTGCTGAGCAAAAGTCTGCTTTGCTCTGCTGTGTTAGGGCTGGCGTCAGCAGACCTCTGAAAGAGGGAGGTAACCATGCTACCACTTGTTCAAATATTTTGAATAATAGAGGTGTTAGTTTAAGAAATGTCCTGGAGGATGAACAGTTGCCCTAGTTCAGCATTTTCCCCTTTGAGCCCAGAGTAGCTGCAACCAATGGTTAGAGATCTGAGAGCAAGTGTAAAGGCAGGATGGGGTCAAGATTTATTTTTTTGTAAGAGTCTCTTTTGCCTTCACTTTTGGATGTGACACTCACTACTGCAAATTCTTCCCTGACTAATCCCTCCTTAAATCCAGAGTGGCAATGTGCAAATTTGGAAAAATAGTCACATTTGAGCTCAGACTTCACCTTGCCCCAGACATTTACCTTCCTGATTAGGCAAATTCTGCATCTGCCAATACTACTAATTTTCAGCACTTTTGTATGTTCCTTCCTTCTGGTTATTTCCCCTACACCTTATTTTTTTGTTGTGCAAAAGGGATTATTCACGCTGATGTCTGAGGATCAGCTGCATTCTCTCCCAGGTAGAACAGAATAGGTGGTAACCCTACATTCCTGGCTGTGTTGGAGAACAAGAAGAGTCTGGAAGGGACAGCAGACAGCAACTCCAGTGATTCAGATGTGCCTCCTTAATTTCCTTCTGTCTCACCTATGGAGGGCAGAGCCAGCAAATCTCCTGCCCTCTAAGAGGTGCAAGAGGAAACACTGATCAGAAAAATGGTCAGAACCCAAGGTGAATCATGCAGCTGTCAAGAGTAAATTATTATTATTATTATTATTATTATTATTATTATTATTACTCCTACTACTACTACCACTACCAGTATTATTATTTCAATTGCCTTGTGTTTTGCTTGTTTATGCTCTTTTTTTCTCTAGCCAAGTGATTACTGAAACAGTGAAGCAACTTTAACAAGAAAGCATGAGAGACAAGCCCAGGGAGCCTGAGGGAGAGAGAAGAAGCTGATCCCTGTCTACCACATCCTACACTCATGCTGGCACTTTCTGAGGGAAGGGGACCCTCTTCTTCCTTCCACTGACTTTTTGAGAAAGACTCAGTGAGCATATGTCATTCGATGCATCCCCCTCAGGCATTGCAAAAGATCCTGAGCTGGAGAACTGAGTGTGCAACAAAGTGCTGCCCTGACACCAAACACAAGCCCCCCTCAGAGTAACCATAGGAAGCAATAGTCACTCCTCTAAGAATAAAATTCACCTCCATGCAGTTAGTCATTTTAGGGGCCCACAGATTTCCTAGGGGCTTCTAAATGTCACCTCAAATGCTGTGACCAGAGAGGACCATAATTTAAAAGCACATTTTCAGCTTGCTGCATGAGTGATAGTCGTGCATGTCCTTCATGCCTCTTGCTGGAAATGCACTTCCTGATTTCTGTACTGAGAATGAACTTGTTGTTTGTTGAGGATATATAATCCAAGAAATTCAGGCTCTTTTCAAATCTAAAAAAATGTTCCTCCATTTAATTTGATCCCATGAGCAGTCTGTGGTTTTTTGTAAGCTTTTGTGACAAAATACATCACAACAGCTATTGGCAAACTGCTTTCTGCTGCTTCCTCTGTTTTGCATAACCACTGACCCAGGCTTGAAAACATCATGACAAGAGAAGCTGAAGACCTCACCGCAGCCTGCCCATTCACACCACCTCAACACCCAGTTAAAAAAACCAAAAAGCTTTTAAAAGCTCTTATTATTTTTTCCCCTAGTTGTTGCTCTGATCTGGTGTCACAGCCCCATGCCTAGGGACAGGGGAGCTCTATCCTGTAGCACCACTGCAGAATTCACTGCTTCATCAGATCACAGCCTACTTGTTAATTCAGTTAAATCATGTGCAAAAGTGTTCTGGCTGAGGTGAAAGGGTCAGGAATAAATAATATATCTTGCTTCAAAGTGTTATTTTTACTAAAATGCAGCACATTGCAGGATACAATGATTTGATGAAAAAGCCTTTCATCACTGACCTAGCAAGCACATGAAATGGTCAGATATGTGCCAGAGCTGAAGGTTTATGGCTTTACCAGCTGCTTAGCCCTTGTACCCACTCCACCCTTCATTCCTCCCCTAGGTACCTTCCCCATCGCAGACTCCTGCAGCTGGAGAGCCCTTTGGCAGTTCCAGCCTCATAAAACACTCCCTTAGACCCTGCTCGTGTTGGGCTGCCTGTTACCCTGCAGGACAACAGCCCTGCAGGAGGTGCTGGTAGCATGGTTTCCATGAGCTGTGCCAGGGCAGCCCTTCCACCTTTGGCTCACTTGGCTTTTCACCTCTTCTGCCTGTGGATCCAGGTATCCCCTCTGGCCTTTGGTGCCAAGGAGCTGGAAAGATGAACTTGCAACAAAACAAAGCTTGTCTTTTTTTCTTTTCTCTTTTTTTTTTAAATTATGTCACTGTGTTTTTGTTTGGGTTTTCTAGTGATTTATTCTACCTTTGGGAAGAGAGTTGTGACTTACTGTCAGGGTTAGCACAGTGCTACAAACTTTTGTGCAGGTGGTGGCTGTATCTGCTTGGACTTTTTCACATCCACATAGCTTTCTCTACTAGAAATGAGGGAATTGGGTCCCACAATTCTAACTGAGCCTCTGCCAGAGGGATGCCCTGATTTAATTGCTACAGATGGAGTTACAGCACTACAAAACCATATAGGTAAGCCCTTGTGTATCACATGAATGTGCAGCAGCGGTCTTTCTGCTGAATGAGGATGTTCAGCATAGTCTATTGCTTTTCACCACACAACAACACAAGTGATGCTTGGGCAGTTACCATTCGCCAGCACTCGACCTGGTATTTGCCCACAGAAATCCTTAATATAGCAATTTTTCTGTCCTATCAGTGGCTCTTTCCATTTCCCTCCAACTTTCAGAGTCATCCTCCCTTCCTGGCCTCAAACCTTCAAGCTCTCTGTAAAAGCAACTGCACACGCTGCAGGTTTATTTTGATTTCCATTGCACCAGTCTACATTAGATCCTACAGCTCTGAGTTGTGGCACAGTCACAGTTTTAGATGTAGCTGGGCTGACCTCAAGGAGTAGGTTTTATACTTTTGCTAAGGATCTGAGAAGCTGCAGGAGATAACCCTCATTCAGGGCCATCTGAAACAGCAATCACCAGAGGACACACCTCAGGGTGAGGACCTGTTAACATTCAATGCTCCATTTTCCAGACGCACATTGCTCATTCCTTTCCCTGATGGAAAATATTTCTCAGGGTGGGTACTCCATCCTTCCCAGCATTAAAACACAATAGGGAAGATGCAGAGGTTCTTGAGAATGTTGAAACTCGTTGTAGCAGAAGTTACAGAAATAATCTCTCCTAATATGAGAAGACTTTTATTTTATTATTGACTTTCCAACATGGGCACACAGATTTCAAGGGGGTGGGAGGGGAGGGAAAGGCTTGCAGGATTTAGATGGCAGGGATCCCTGGCTTGCTCCAGCTGATGGGTGGGAGACACTACATGAAAATAAACACATGGTCTTCCTCTTGGCACCGTTGGCAAGAACAGCAAGAGCCGGATACAAAAGAACAGGGAGCTGGTTTCATCCTTCTGTCATTCCAGCTGGATGCCAGGAAAGAGTCTTCAGCATGGGGGAAAACAGTGCTAAGCCTGCACCAGAACAGGCAGGAAGATACTTGGTGTCTGGAGCCCTCGTCCCCATCACTTCATCACACAGTCCACAGAGGTTAATGGACAAATGTGCTCATTTCACAAGGGTGTCATCTGGTCTTCAGTCCTCCCCACAATTAATCACAGACACAACAGTGCTACCTGGCAGAGGTGTTTGGGTTTGTTTTTTTTCAATTAGAGAGGAAGAACTACAAATAGGGCTCACAAACACACTGAAAACACATGACTGTTAATAACCTTCAGCTGTGCTGTGCCTGGCTGTGGCATTAAGCGTCAAAAAGAACACAGGTCTAAAGAGTAAAAGTGAGTTACTGGAGCTAGAAGGAAGGCTGGATACTGTCAACATTTCAGCACTGGAATAACGTGGTTATCTCTTGAATAGCCCAGTTAGAGATAGGGTTAAAATTCACGTTACAGTAACATTAATGTTTGAAAACAGGACAAAGCCTAAAGTTCCATTTGGCATTGGACTGCCAAAGCAATGCATAGGCTGAAAAGAATTATCCCCTGCCAAGCTTTTTCCTTGGGCTCTAGATAAGCTGAAGTGAGAGTCTTGGGTAGGGTTAGGGTTGGGACAGAAACAGAGAGAAAGTTAGGACAAGAGCTCTGTTGGCATGGGGTTACCAAGGGGCTTCCAAAGTAAGGAGGATGCAAGAAAAATATTTCTTCCCTACAAGTTTTCATGTAAATGAGGGCCCAAGTCTCATTCCGCACTTAGTGTTAGGATTAAGGTATGGTTTACCTGGAAGATTCTTTTGATATCTTCATTGGGAAATATTCTCTGATATGTTCACTGGGACCATGGCAGCTTATTCCTAGATATGGTTAGCTCAAGGTCAGGTTTTTGCTTCAGGAGGGAGAGACGTCCTGAAGCTTCAGTAGAAGTTGCATTTCCCACAGGTTGACAAAAGAGGCAGCAGTCTCCTAGAAGATCATTCCTCTGACAACTGCTTTAGTTCCTCAACAAAGGTTTCCCATGCACAGCCTTAGAATTGAGTTCAGTGTTGGGAAAGGGACAAAGCCTACAGCACCAGTTAGCATGGCACTGCTGAGGGACTTCTGAAGAAAAGTGCAGGGCACAGACACTGGTTGCTTTTTCATCTGGACTGTTGTTCTGTGTGTTTGACTAAGGATCAGCTGACCTCAGGGTTTAGGGCTAAGGATGGAAGAGGGACAAAGCCTAGAGCTCCAAACGGCACAGATCTGCAAAGGGTTTGGGAAAGGCTGGAATGAACAGTAAATTTAACCCCTGCTACATTTTTTCATCTCAGCCGTGGCTCAATGTCCTTACCCATGAAACAGCCCACATCTTGACTCAGGGTTACAGTGAGAACACTTAGAGGTCCTACATCTCCAGGTGGCATGGGGTTGTTAATGCACTGCCAAAGGCAAAGGAGAGGCTGCAAAGAGCTCTCACAAGCTCTTTATCTCAGCCACGGCTTAGTCTCTTTGGCAAATGCTCAACTCACACAGAAGGTTTAGGGTTACAGTTAGATTCAGGAGAACGTCAAAGCCTAGAGCTGCATGTGATGTGGAGCTGTCAAGAAGCTCCCTCAGAGGGAGGGTCTGGATTCATTAGGATTTTGTCTCTGAAAATTTCATAATTGGTATGACTTGTGATAATCCAGCCAAGGCCAATATTTAAGGTTAGGAGAGGGAAAGCCCTTGAACCCCAGCTGTTTTGTGGTTGACAAGGGAGACTGTAAAATATTTCTCCCATGATAGCTTTTGATTTCTGCTACAGCTTGTAGTCCTCGGAAAAGGGTTTAGTCCATGCTTAGGGTTAGGGTTCAAGTTGGGAAAGAAACGTAGTTTAGAGCTCCCATTAGCCTAGGGAGCCTGGGGCTGCCAAAGGAAAGGACAAACTGCACAAAGACTTCCCAGTGCTCAAAAGAAAGAAAATATTGGTATGAGGTGAAAAACAAAACTCTGTGGGACTGACTCTTCTCAGTTGTGTATGTCAGGGGATATGAGCTGCAGACAAATGCATCATTTTCTTGAAATGGATAGAAGTCTATCAGAACTTGCTCATAAAGAGATTCTGGTCATAATTTTGTACTTGCAAGCCTGTTGACTTTTTCACTTAAATTGCACTAATTCCCTGCTAGGATATGGCCAATTTAGCACTCTATTGCCAAAACAATTGAGCTCTTCAGGGGGCAGTCACACATGCAAGAGCTCAGGCAAACGGGTCACAGTGCACATGCTTGGGCATGTCAAGAAATTTCTAGCCTTCCATTTTTCTCTTTTGCTCAACAGAATCAGAGGGACTGTTCACTAGCCCCAGCACCTGAACAATACCTACTGAATGTGCTCTTCACCCAGGCAGTGGAAGGAAGTAAAATAATGGTATGCTCTTACAATCTGAGTCTGCTAAGAAGGTAATGAGGAGGGGCATGCCTCACTCTAGGGTGCTGCAATTTGAGTCCAGTGAGAAATCAAAAAAAACACTTGAAGCTAAACAAATTCTTTTTGGCAGAAAAGTTTGGATTAAGAAGAAATGGTGGAATAGTAGGATGAAATTGTGAGGAAAGATATCAGTGGGGAAAGAGAAGGCTGAGGAAAGGGTAGTTATCAGAGTGGGTGTGAAATACAGGAGACTCCTCAGAGCCCCTTCTCGTTTACATCTGCAGTGGAAAAGGGGCTAAAAAGCAAGACCTGGCTAATGGTCAATGGGTCAGGAATGTGAGTGGCTTAGTGGGATGAGGCATATACTGGCACTTATGCCTGGTGTTTATGTGAGGCAGGATGGAGACAGAAATAGCTGTCTCATAGGTTTGCAGGTGTTGAAGCCACCAACTAATAGCTGTGCCTGGGGAACACGAAAAAATGTGATTCACAGGAAAGCCTACAGAACAGTGTTCACTCTCCTCTAGTGTTCCATGGATGGCAGTCTCCAGGACACCACCACCTGCGCCTGCCACTGAAACTGGCACGACATGGATCACTGACGGTGCAAGAGTTGCAGGTGGCATTACATGACCAGCCAACCTGTGCTCAGACAACCGCGTGCAGGGAGCAGAGAGACGCAGGCACAGCCTGCTGTGCTGCCCAGCACAACTGCTCTCATGGGCAAAGCCAGAGTGCTGCAGGTAAATCCCAGCAGCTGCACCCATCTTTGAAGTTCAGAGAGTGAAATGTAGGCACTTGTTCCTTCACTTGGTATTTCCTGTTTTGTCACCCTGACCTTGGTGTCCCGTAAAGATGTTTGTACTCAGCACTAACAAAGGCTGGGGCTGGAAGGGGCAGGTGGGCACAGAAGTGGTAGTTGTTTTTTCATTGAAAACACAGTTTAGCACATGGTGAGACGTGCCAGGAGGTCCCATCCTGTGCCTGCACCTGCACGCAGTTAAACGGCTTGTTGGATCAAGGCCACAAGGAAAACCTTTGCTGAGATGGAAGAAGACAAGGGCAAAAAATACAGGATTAACACAATGCACTTGGCACTACTTCAAGAACCTGTTTTAGTGCCACAAGGATCCTTCCCAAAAGCACACAGGGCACAACTTGTTTCAGGCTGTGCTACAACCTCAGCCACGTTATGGGTCTGCAAGTGCCAGACCAGGCGTCAGTTTTAAGGAGAACAGATGCAAAATTAACATGAACTGAAAGCAAGTTGTTTATGCCCTCGCACCTAAAACATGACATTCAAATCCTATTCAGAATTAGCCCTGCAAAAAGCAAGCAAAATTAATAGTTCATATCAAAGTTGGCCTAACTTCAGGAAAATTTCTGTTGCCTTGGTAAATACAGCTGAGTCTCCATTTTTGTCCTTCCTATTGGCAATGTACTTCATTTGCTAAATAAAGATGTCTAAACAATCTCTCTTTGTACAATAATTTTAATGTTTTCCCCCCAGACTATTTCAGTCACTTGCCCCTACTCTCCGAAGTACTGTGCAAAGCAGCATTAAAAAAAATGTTTGGGGTTTTGGTCAAGATGCAAACAGGAAAAAACCAAAATTTTCTGGATGTAAATGTAGGGTGAGAGAAAGTCCCTCTTTCATCATCTCGCTCTCTGAGACAACATCCTGCTACTGTTTCCCTTACAAAAATATCATTTTTTCTGCACAGAACTAATGGTACAAATTTACTCCAGTATACAATCTAGTATTCAGAATCTACCAAAAGTATTTTCCATGCATAAAATATTTAATTTCTCTATTTTAGATGCTAAAGTCTTTATTGCTCAAAACTGATTGGTTATTTTTACGACATAAACACTTACTTTATGATTAAATTGCTTTCATTTTTGCCTTCCCTTGAAACTTCCTTTAACTAATTTCCATTCATTCCTCACCCTCAGAGGGGCATTATCCTGGGCAGAAATATCTGCTTAAGGAGAAATGGAAACTGGTAACTTTCTCTATCCAGTCATTTCAGCCTTTATGGCAATGATCAGAAAACCCTGTTCAGCAGATTGACTTTAACAGGTTTTTGGGCTGAGGACAATCACAGAAGCAGTTTCTCAAAAATACCCCACCTGGGTGGTTATCTGGAGCAACTTGCCAGCTTCTCCAGCAACCCAACAGCAGATGTTACATAATGGAGCAACAGATCTCTCCCTGCATCTCTAGCTGCAAAGAGCAGCATTGCTGCACCCAGCCTGAAATTTTGCCATCCTAAGTCATAAAAAAGCAAGAGCAGCATTAGCTTTCAATGCAGATGGGCTAGGCCATACTCCCCATGCACTCCAACTTTACTATAGTAATTTCCCATGTGTCGATCCAACCCAACTTTTTTCTAAAGATCATCCTGAGATGAGGAGAAACTCCTGTGAAACAAATTGTTATGCTGCTGGTGTAGCCTGCTCCCTATTAAAATAAAATGGGGGGATAATGATGAGAGGGCACACACATTACTCGGTCAAGAGGGAAGAAAACTGTGCTTACTAGTGGTGTCATCTGAACAGCAGCACGGGCTCTGTAACTGATACATGGCATTTTAAGCACACATGAGCCTTTCTCGTGTGCTGCAGGGAAAAAACAACTCCCCTGAGATTTGGGAAGAAGGATTTACTTGCCTCCCTATGTACTGGCTTATGACTGCATGACATTAATTTGGTTTTAAATGACTGTGAAGATAGTGCACAGTTACTGCTTCAACTACTCAAATAAATAATTTGGTGGAAAAAAACTTTGTTGTTTCTATCCAAGAGCGAGCACTTCTCACTTCACCAGCTGCACAGGCAAACCTTTGTTCCATAACCCCTGCATGCTTTTCCAGTGGTCAGCACAGAGGGACAGATTGTGCCTGGCAGAGAGAGGATGAGTTTGCAGAGCACGACACTAGCATGCCAGTCTGGTGGCCAGCCGTGGTTTGGATGAGGGGCAGAGAAACTCTGCCAGTCTGTTTGAGCTGCCAGGTTTCCTTGAAGGAGATGGTTTTCCCTACTCCTGCTCCCCAGTCTAGACCAAGTTTTGGCCCCTTGCGAATGTGCCCTGTTGTTACTCATCATCCAGGTGTTGCAGGGCTTGTACTTCAGCTCCATGCCTGGATCATGGTGAAAGAGGTGATAGAGAAGAGCTGTGTACAAAGGGACATTGATTTTCAGATAGCATTTTGCTTTGTAGTACTACTCAATTAGAAGAGATTGAAACATCTCCCATTAGGCTTCTGGAAAAGGAATCTCTGCAGGTCTTAATAGCAACAAGTGAAGGCAAGGGCTGTTCACCCCAGCACTGTTGTCCTACAGCCCACCCCAGCTCCTGCCTGGGATCAGTGTGAGATGGGGATCCAGTCCTGCAAAAGGACTGGGCACAGATTTCATGGAAACTATACCACAGGCTGGGGCTGGGACAAGCACCTTGTTGGGGTCCTGCACAGAAGAGACAGCTGTGGTCTGTCTCCAGCCCTGCATACAGGAGACTTGATCCATATGCTGCACACCTGACACTGTCCCCACACTCAACAGAGAAGATGGTAACCACCAGGACAGAGGAAGATGATTTTTGCATAATATCCAGCTTCAAAAGAACATCAGAAAGACTTTTTGTCCATGAGAAGGTAGAAAGAGCCTAGAAATAAGGACCAATGATTGGCTCCATGTACACTCATACTGTTGGAAATTATTTTGAAGTACAAATGTACTAAGGGCACCTTGCACTTGTACAGAAGCAGCACCAACCACAGAGTGATTCAAAAGCAAAAAGTTTGGTTTAGCCTCCAAGTTGAAGTCACTGCTTATGAAATGTCTCATTAGGACCCAAGTTCCCCCATCTGCTTTTTTTTTTTTTTTTTTAATGCAGATTAAAAGAAAATGCATAAGAATGCACAAGGCTCAAGATTAGACAACAGGAATTTTTCTCAGCAAATGTTACTGATCCAGAAAGTAAGAAACCTGCTATGAACAGGGGTAAAGAGGCAGGGTTTTATAACCAGTAGGTAGAGACAGAGATGGAAGAGCAGCAATACAACCAGTCAGTTTACTTCAGTCAGCTGCAAAACTTCTGCATCATAGAAGTTCATGCCTGTGCTGAAAACAAAATTGCTAACTTTCTCCACTGGCATGAAGGTTTCTTCAGATCATATCAGAGGTGCTGAAGCACAGACAAACTGGCAGTTAATTCTGCTACTGTACAGGACCTGCTTTATGAACAGACAGCTTCTACATCTGGAACTGCCAATCCAAAACCTTTAACTTACTCAGAACTGAAATAATACAATTTCATAAAGGACCAAAAAAAAAAAGTGTGTAAGAATGCCACATGGCAATGCCCCCCATTACTAACAAGTATGTACAACAATGTAAGAACACCTCAATCACAATGCTGATTTTACAAAAAAGTAGAATGGCTCCAGAAATGACACAGAACAACCTCTTCTTTGATCTTTTTCTTTCTCTTCCAGTTGCATTAGACATGCAAACTACATATATTTGTTTTCTCGGATGGACACATGCGAAACAATGAAGCGATCTTGTCTGTGGCAGGTGCTGGGTGTCTACTTAACATGTTTTACTAAAATTCCTGAGTCAGCCTTTCAGCTGAGACAGCAGACAAAACATGGTATCAAACCCTGGTTCGCTACCTTTGCCAGATGCTCCGTGACACAGAACCTTGATGCTCACAGTTCACCTCTCCTTTCAGCCAGAGCAGGGATGATACCAAGTGCCAGAAACTGCCTGCTCAGGTGGAAAGCCCTGGAAGAGGTGGGTGGCTGCTGGCAGAGGCAGTTTCTCCAGTTCTTGACATGCCTCCAGTACAGAAACTTGCAGAGTGAGACGTGCTTTCATGGCACCATGAGAAGGGGCTGTTTAACTACAGAACTGGTTGAAAGTTTAAAGACTTCACAGCAGGATGAGACACAGAGAGACTGAAGCTAATTTCACAGCTTGGAGAGGAGCTGGAGTCATGGAAGAGAGGGAGAAAGATCCAAGTATTCCCAAAACATCTCAGACTCCAGAGTAAAAAAAGACAACCATTAAAAGGAAATTGATACAAGCACATCAGCAATTTCTGCTGTAGACATAAATGTTTTGAGTGCTCACCAAGTAATTAAAAAGAGCTGTTTTTAGAAACCCTTCCCAAATGGCTGGTTAATACATCAACAAACAACCCTGCATTTGTGAGGTCAGCCCCCAGCTGTACATGGAGCAGCCCCACTCACAGCTATGAGAAAGCCCCACACTTCAGCAAATACCCTCTCAGAGGCAGGGTGCTCTCCTTTGCCTCCCCCTTCAAAAGCTATTCCAAGGCTCTCCAGAGTCATCACATACCAGCCTGTTAAGAGACACCAAACTGATTACTCTTGTTCATACTTCCAAAATGTGCTCACAGAATGACTTAATTCCTGTTATTAGCAGTTGGCACGATGGACTGGTTGTCTTTACATGACTGCAGCTCCACTCAGCACTCAGGCAATCCCCCAAGAGCAGTCCTGAAACATTCCTGCAGCTTAGCCACACATGGGCAAGCTGGGTCTCACCTTCAGGCAGGAGTGTGAAAGACATATGGTGCTCTTAGCTGTACAATACGTGAAGCATCCTTGACACTTGCCAGCTCCCAAAATTGTTTCTGTTTATCTGTTCACCCATCATTTGCATCAGGTTCCTTACTGCTGACTGGTGGGATGATCCAGTTCTAAAAGGCTCCACTGCTGCGCTGTACATCTTTAATTTTACATACAGTGCTCTACCATAGGAGAAAAGCAATCAAAGTGATTTATTTCTGGGTGAAAAGAAAGCGTCCCCTTTGTCTCAAAACAGTAATTACTGTGGGCCACATTCCAGTGCTAGTCTTAGCCATGGCAGGAGATACTAGAACAGAAATCATTTGTGCAGTAAGGTATTTTTCAGCAGGTATCAGGATGTTGGTTTCCAGCCCTAAAGCCTCTACATGAACTACCACATCTTTAATTATTTCAATTTACCTTTAATCATATGATGTGAAACTGCAGTGCCTCCCTTTCTCTTTGCTGATAGCTGCTCCCACAGATATGCAGAAAAGCAATTAAATACTGCAAATTTTAGAACAGAAATAGCTATGCAGGTATCTGTGAAGATGCTAAAAATGCCAGGAGAAAAGCAAGATAAATGTCAATGTTATTAAAAATAAATGTCTACTTAATGCAACATTTACCTAAATGTTTGCCAGAAAACAGTAAATAAGGAATTTAAATCCTGATGTAGCACAATTACATACTGAGATTAAACTCCACCTCTGCACTGAAAGGCAGCTCAAGATGAAAATCTCATTCCAAGCCCTGATATCATCAGTGCTAGCTCTCTGCACAAAAGTGGATTTTATCCAACACACAGTGACTTCGTAAACAATCCACTTCCTTTGTACCAATATCAAGTTTAGCTTTCTCATGTTTCCTTCCACATCCACAACGGTGCCTTATCAAACCCCACAACCTGGCAGAGTGTTGGGATTTATACTCCCTTTTCCATCCATCAGGGCCTCTTGGTCGCTGCTCTGCAGAACTAAAGCCTCAGGCTCCTCCAAGACCTGCTGTCCTGAGCTGAAAATAGAAGACCCTGTACCAGGCAAATAATAAATGAGTGTTTCTTACATTCTAACAGTTTATCAAATAATGTGGGTGGCTCTTACAGTGAGCTGGCTTACTTATTCCCTCAATTGTCTGTAGTCTACATGCACATCTGCAAACCATAACAGTAATCGTCATGTTTTCTAGCAAGCCACTGACACAAATGTTAAATAGTGAAAAGCCAGCAAATGACCCCTGAGGAACCCTACTATATACACCAACACCTCACAGATGATTCCCTCCATCCATCTCCATTTGGCGATCTGTCAGCACCAAAACCATTTTCTGGAGGACCACTCAGATGTGGAGATGTGGAGGACCACTCAGAAGACTACTGCAACTTTCATAAGGCAAGTTTGTAATCTTGGTAAAGCAAAACACATCAAGCTGATTTGACAAGACCCATTTTCCTTAGGCTGAGGTAGATAGATACTAACAAAGTGCTGCTTCCTTAATTTGTTAATGAAGGACTCCTGTTTCAGTTGTTCCATTATTTTGCTTTGGATCAATGTCAAGCTGATAGACTTATACTTACCACCAGCACTCAATTTTCATAGCCTGTTAGCTGTACACTTTTTTCAACTCACTGACTAAAAAGCAACATACAGAGATCAACAGAGCTCCTATCTCCAGTCTTTAAAATTCCACAAATTTCTTAGATTTAAGTATTCTAAAACATTCAGAATCAGCAGTTGTCCACAGTAACCTTCTCTAACTTCTGTCTCACTGGAAAAGACTTCAATTTCATAATCTGTGATAGAGTTACATCTTCTATTCGTTAGGCCATGCAAAACTGTGTATTAACATTGGCTTGAGCACCAATCTCAACAGAAACAATCAAAACTGAGCTAGTTTCTTGGCTGGATGCTCAAAGCTTCTATCTGAAAAGCTCCTGGAAGCTGGTTTCAGCCCTGCACAAGCTCATCCTCTCAGCTCTGTGAGAATAAGCTCTTTTCTAGAACATCTCTAAGCATTTCTGGCCAAGCTATAACAATTTCTTTGATGCTTGTGTGATGGAGTAGAAGAGAGCATAGAGGGTTTCATGCCAAGGAGTTAAACCTCTTCTAAACCAGAATCAAATACAAGCTTTGTTTTACTTAATTTGGCTTATGAGCATGATATTGGATCACTTCCTAATTTGATTGGCATGCTTTATTTCCCCCAGAAAGCTGTGCTGCAAGCAATCACTGCAACACCAGGGTAACACTCCACTTCACATACATGCAAGAACAGTGACAGAAATCAGCAAATGTCCTCACACGCACTGGCAGCCCCTAAACCTGCAGGGGTTTGACAGGCAGAAAGCGGAAACCTTGACACTGTTCAAAATGTTGTGGTTTAGCCCTGGCCAAAGGTCAAGGCCCCACGAAAGGTTGCTCCTCACCCCCCTACAGCCGGACAGGGGAAAAGGAATTTGTTACTAAGCTGAGACAATGTCGCAATAAGGACACGAAAAGAAGGAGACGGACACCTGTTAAGAGAGCAACCAACAACTGCGTCCGATGTGGGGCCGGACTTTATTATATATGTGTCTTCGAGATCACAGTGGATTGGAGGGACAGCCTCGCCCCCCCTCAATCACACTGGTCAAAGGAAATGTCCCTCAAACTTCTGTGCCCAGGAGAAAGGAATGTAAATAATAAACTACCATTACAAAAACATGGTCAGGTTTACAGGGAATGTGTGAGAAACAGTTACAGAAGAATGAAAACATCCAGAACTGCAAAACTCAGGGCAACAAGACAAGGATATTGAAAGAGAAGAAAACCCCCTAATTAAAGCAGGCTAAAACAGGCTCAAATCTTAAAGAGATAAGTGAAATTTATTACAGAGTTAAAGGAGCAAGCAAAATATCTCCTTAAAATACTCCTATTCTTTCTTCCCCTCCCCACCAGCAGCAGCCCACAGCCCTCCCTCTTGCACTCAGAAAGTAAGGAGGACCGGGGTTTTGTTTCTAGTTAGTCAGTTCATTCCTCAGATGTTTTCTTTCTGGGAGAGAAGGCAGGTCCTTATTTTTCCACTTTCCCTGCTTAAAGGCACTGTGGCAATTTGCAGAGATTATGTTCCCCTTCTTGGCAGGCAGCCCGCCCGGTTCTGCCATCCGTTCTTTTTTCCCGAGGCCAGGCTGATCCAAACTTAGGGTAAGGGTGACACACAGCCTCTTTAACTCAATTGACTCCTTCAGTTCCCAGGAGCAAAAGCCTCGTTATCTGCATCAGCACTCACCAGACCACAGTCCCTCCTGTAGGAGTTCATCCCCCTCCTGCTCTGTAGTGGGGTGGATCTCGGCTCCTTCATGGACCTTCAGGGTGCAGGGAAACACTGCATTTGGTACAGTCCCTTACCACAGGCCGCGAAGACATTTCAGCTCTGATGGTGAAAGCACCTCCTCCCCCGTCCTTCTTCTTTTTGGCTGACTGTGCTGGAGTCCATATCTGTTGTTTTTCTACATGCTGTACTCCTTTTTCTCTGCCTATCTATAACTACATGACTACATGGCTATAGCTACATGGCACACATGCATGTTCCTGAGTTTGCTTCTTAAATATGTTGTCACAGAGGCATTACCTTCCTTCCTAATTAGCCCAGCTGTGGCTTGCAGCACATCCATCTTCAGAAGCCATCAGAGATAGGCCCTGGCTGGACAGCTGTGGAAGCTTCTGGCAGCTTTTTACAGGAGCCATTTTTCTGGCCCCTATCACACCCAAAAAGCCAGACCCTCTCAAACTACCACAAAACTAATAAGCACATGCTTGACTAAGATTTGAACAGTAGTTGTAATTGACATCTGCATTATTTGCCTCTGCTATGTACAAACAGTGGCAGGCCCACATTTTTTGAATATTCAAGGAGGAAACTCAAAATGTCAAGATGTGCCTCCCCTTCACAGACTGGGGGTCAGGGTACAGAACTCATATTGTCCAATTTTTTCACATGCTACTTCCCCTCTTTTGGATCACTTTTGACAATGTAATGCCACATCTTGATGTTCTGTGAAGTTCTGAGCAAGCTCTAAAATCGTATCTTCCTCATGGAGGGCAGAAGGAGGTATCTGCAGACCACAAAATACTGCATTTGCACAGCTTAGATATTATCAGCTAACATGGAAACATAATCCAGTATCCCAGTAATATCTAACCCATTGTAATTTCCTGTTGTGCACATCAGAACAGCAGATACACCCCTCAACAAGTTGGAGATGCTGTACAGAGAGCTCCTGCACTCCCATCACAGGAGTTCCCATGGAATGGCTCCTGTCCTAAAGTAATCCTTCCTTTTCCATTGCTTCAGCTTACTCCAGCTGCTTGATGCACAAGAACAACAACAGTCTATAGCCAGACTGACTTGAGTAAACAGCACAATTCTTAAGCTTGCATTGTCATAGATACAGCTCTTCATCCCTCTCAGAGAAAAAAAAACACTCCCTCCCCAATTACGTTTTAAAAATCCATTGTAGATTTTACTGGCACTGCTGCCAATGACAGAAACCACATTGTCAGTATAAAAGATGAAACTGCAATGTAACTAAGAATGAATGCCCACTTTTGTGCAAAAATGCAATCCTAGAAAGCTACAAAAAACACTCGGAAACAACAGCTCTTTTATTTGGCCTTGATACTGCCCTCGTGTTCAATCCAGCTCACCAAAATAAGACAACCCCCTATCATTAAAGATGATCTCATCGAAAAGCAGCTCCTAGCAAGTTTTCTTGCATAGAAGGCTTTAACTGCCAGCCCTGATGCAGCCTGACTGGGAGTGGTGTTTGCTCAGCACATTCTGGTGGTTTCAGAGACAAAGCCAGCATTCCCAAGGCTCAAGATAATCAAGCAGATGAAGTCATGCACTCTGAAAGCTCCAGAAAGAGAAATGGGTGGGGGGGGGGTGTTGGAAGCAGGAATGGGGGACCATATTTGACATTAACACACAGAAAAGGAGATGGAAAAAATGTTCCCCATTTAATGGTTCTGTTCATTAATGACATGCTGGCATTACCAATAAGATAGTATTTGAACGAATGAACCATTTAACCCCAGGAGGAGTCAGACTCCCAGGCAGCACATCTAAATGCAGGCACTATGATGCTGCACCTATATGTTCTTCTCAAAGACAGAGATCTTTGTTGGCTATGGACAGAGCCTAAAGCCAGTGAGGTCCTTTCAGGGACCTCAATTAAGCACCACATTGTTATTATCCTCATCTCTGTTGAGGAAGTTTCTGCTAATACCAATCATCAGCATGTAGAAATAAAAGATGAAGCTTACAACGAACCCCTTCATTCTGGAGCCTGCCCAGGGAGCAGAGGAGGAGCATAGAGCACTTCTCTGTAGCGACACTTCAAAGGCAGCCCAAGGCTGGGAAGCAGGCTAGGATTAGATACTGATAACTAAAAACATTTCAGAAAGCAATCGGGGTGTTAAGAGCCCTTGCGTTTTGAATTATTCCCAACCCTTTCTATAAAAGCCTGTACTGGTTGCTTAAAAACTGAAATCATTGTATTGACCTATGCCTGAACTTCTGTGACTTTTTATATTCATCTCTGCCTGCAAGCCCTCCAGGGATGGATCTGGCCTCACACTGAAGCATATTTCTGGGGCTTACACAGCAATTATTATAATGGGCATCTTTCTTTTCAGATTGGGGGAGAGTGTGGTGAAAATCCTTTCCATTCTCATGTGTTTTCAATCATTTTTTCCTCCTTCTTACACACATGCATCTCTTTCCAATTCAAAAATATATCATTTCCCTGCAGATAGCACAGCTGGATGGGTACAGCTCATTACTTTCTTAGAAGCTTCTTTTCTTCAAAATTCCCCAGTTTTATCTGAACTGTAGCTTTATGCTTTCTTCCACCTGGGGAGGGATTATGGGCATGGTCTCTGCTGCTTCCACTCTGGATGGAAGTGTACAGTATTCCACTTATCTGCTGCATATTAGATAGAGCCACCTCTGGATAAACTGGAAAACTCCCAAGGGAGCATTTTTGAAGAAAAGCCCATGCCAGGTGCCACGGTGGAATTTCTCTCTGTACAAGACAGGCAGCTGCAGTCAGGCTCAATTCACTGCTATTGCCACTGAAACGGCAACATGAAACTTAAACAGAGAAAACAGTTTACAGTTCAGCATTCCAGCCATGGGTAAAACACAGCCAGCATCTCTGTTGTCAAACATCCCGCCGTCTCTTGCCACATTGATTTCACTGCATGCTGAGTCTAGTGGCAAAATCCCAGCACTAATGCAGTTAATGGGAGCTTCACCAGTGTATTCGAGAGGGCTGAAATTTCACACGGACTCTTCAGTCATAAAATTTCCTCTGCTCACCTCTGAGCTTAACAACTGTGCCCATTACACCCAGCATGGAGGATCTGGGGTTGATCCAATATCCTTTTAAGTTAATGGAAAGGCTCTCACTAACTTTAATGAGGACTGAGATAGATGAGTTAGTGGATGAGAACATTTTATTTGAGAGAGGGAAGATGATGTTCTACAGCCACTTCCAGTCTTTTTAACCCCTCATGTACTATTTTTGTGCTTCTCTAATCTCCTGTGTTGATGTCATTCGTTGCCAATAATGATTTTGCAACATTGAGGGACATTATAAGCATTCAGGTTTTTGCTCTTCCCTCCTCCTACCACTTAATGTGAGCAATAACAATTGAGGAAGCTTGACTATCAACAGAAGCACTCAGGAGAGAAAAATACAGATGTAAAATGCACTAGAAAAAATTGTCTGTGTAACCATGCTTGAGAATATGTCACAGCCTCAGTTATGCCTGCAGCTCACAGAGACCTCTCTGCATTAAGGTAATGTCTTTTGTTGGGAGCACACATCAGTAACCAAAGAGCTGTGACAGCAGAGTTGTGCTTAAGAGAAAAGCATTGCTCTTGTATCAGTGCCAATCAATAGATCTGATTTAATGCTCTTCCCTTTCTGTGTGAGTATCAGTAGAGGCTCGTTCCTTGTCCTTATCTTTCTTGTTCACCCCCCACTTGATGCTTGCTGCATGAAAAACTCACACTTGTGTACCTCAGCTTTCTCTTGTTCTAGCCCAATGATGAGTTTTAATTCAAATACCATTCCATGGGGCACATTTTTAGAAGGGATTTACTTACCTCTCTTAATACTACCCATTTGCTTAAAATCCCAGTCCTAGAACTGTAAGGCAGTTGGATGAAGCAGGATGGGAGAAAATAGGTTGCACTGATAATCCAGGCAAACTGGACATGATTCATGTATCAGAGGCTGTTGGAGGACTGTGAATGTTGGTGACAGCAGGACACCAAAGCCCATGTGTACATCATACAAACCTTCCCTTTCAACCATTCCCCCCAGCTACTGGCATGCAACTGGGCTTTTACTAATATTTCCACTTTATTTTCACTGCTCTGTTTAAGCCTTATCTTTGGCATGCTTGAAAGCTGAGCAGAATGCCACAGGGCCATGTGCAGGGCTGAAATGACAGTCACAGTTACCTGAAGCATCAGCCAGTGGGTTTTAATGCCATGTCACTGAAGGGAAACACATTTCAGACCTGGAGTTCCCACCCCTAAGCACCCACATCTCCATTTTTTAATTTCTTAGATCCCAAGAATATTCTCAGACCAATGTATTCAAAATGGAAATGAATAATCACCAGCTTAACAACAGTCATTAATCCCCTGTAAGCACACTTCTGCATGAATCTATTAATTCTCATTTCCAAGTTTTCAGAATTAAAGTGTTTGATATAGTACATGCTACTTATTCCCTTTAATTAAACAACCTCCCACTGCTGAAGCAGGTGAAATATTTCATCAGTCAAGCATGCACAGCCCTCATGAAAAAGTTTCTGGGCTTGCCTGACACACAATAAAACACAGAGCATCAGCTGAAGTTTCTAGGCTCACATTAAATCCCATTTGTGGCAGAAGCAGCAGGGGAATGTACGCCTTAAGAGAGAATTGCACAGTTCAGATTTGTATTGAATATCCTCTGAATATCCTTCTTCACAGCCTGAAGTGTGGCTCAGATCAAGAGCAAATAGAAATTATAAATAACATTGCTGAGCACCTGAATGACAGCAAATCAGTGACCTATAGAAAACAGTTTTGCAGCACCAAAGCAATTCCACATGAACAAATGTCCATTCATGTGATGAACCCATGTGATTTGCCACTTGGCAACTCCGGCAATAAATTTGAGTAGCAGAGGGATACACTGTCTAAGCAGCGCTGAAAATGGAAGAGACTATCTGTGTTTATATTTCTTCGTGCTGCAAAGCACGTGGAAGAACAGGAGCTCTAACAAGCCAGTGGCAGGAAATGCACAGTACCATTTATTTTTCTAATTCCTTATTTAATTCCCTCTATTTTGGGGGGAATCTACAAAAGGTGCATACAGTGTACAGAAGTAATCTTACTGTATTTTGTAATTTATTATCATGCTCATGAAGAGATAATGAAAACACACCACTCTGGCAAGAAGGTCGACTTTCACACATCCAACACAAGCCAAAGTGTGTAGAGGATTTTTTAATAGTATTTCATAAGCAGGGCCCAAGGTTATGCTTTCAGTTTCATGTGTGATTGAGAAATCTCACATACTGAGCACACAGATACCCGAGGAGGGCACAACAGTGAAAGCATTGGGGTTGTAGGGGGTTGTTTGACATGGGTGCCCCACGTCCTCGCAGGATCATGACCCTGCTTGCACAGAAGAGCTTAGGACTAGAGGAAAGAGAGCAGGAGATCTTAGCATGGAGCAAGCACACTTGTCCAAAAGAGCATGGGCATTTCAGGAAGTCATGTTTTTGAGCTCTGAACTGAAAACTGGTGATTCCTTTGAGACTTTTAAGTCACTTTGAACAAGCTTCCTTTAAGTGTGTGCAATGCAAGTCATTCCTGAAAATCCCAAAGGCCTAACACCATCCCCTTGATGGGATCAGATAACAAGGAAAACTTGGGTCATTCAAGAAACATCAACTAATAACAAAGTCATCCCCGGCAGTCCCAGTGGATCACAGTGTAGGAGGCTGTGAATCACTGAAGACATGGGAAAATGGCAGCAAGAGGAAGGAAAAAAAGGCCAGCTTGCAGCGGATAAACAGGTGTAACCTCGCAAAACCCTTCTGCAAGCAGTTGTCAGGACCTGATCCCTGCCTGGAGACTCACTGGTGTTTTAAGTATCCAACCTCCAATACTAAACATCTCATAACGAATTCTGGAGTAATTACTGCAATATTAAGCTTGTGAATCTAGCCATTTCCAGACACTAAAGAAGAAAGGAACATCATTAAGCAGTAAGGACAGAGACGCTGAAAGAGAATCCAAGTGGAACAAACTGCCAAACTTTAGCTACAGTTGTGTTGTATTGCTACACCAGCACAAAGATCAACACCATGAGATGAAGGAACTGAAAACAACCATTCCTAATCTACTTTTTAAGCTCTTTCACACACTGACAGTTTTCCACTACAATGGTGCAACAAGTGACTATCTCGAAGACAAAACCCGAAACTGGGAATACATGCAACACTGTCTCCTCTGTAATTCCAAAAGGCAGGAGGAAAGTATGTTTCTACACAAATACAGGCTGAGCAGAGAATGGATTAAGAGCAGCCCTGAGGAGAATAATTTTGGAGCACTCTGGTGGACAAAAAGCTGGACATGACCTGGCAATGTGTACACTGCAGCTCAGAAAGCTGATTGTGTCCTGGGCTGCACCAAAAGCAGTGTCGGCAGCAGGGCAAGGGAGGGGATTCTGCTCCTCTACTCTGCTCCTGTGAGACCCCACCTGGAATGCTGCATCCAGCTCCAGGGACCCCAGCACAGGAAAGACATGGACCTGATCTTTCTTGTCCTGATCTTT
Organism: Climacteris rufus; assembly: GCA_013398175.1. Taxonomy (NCBI): domain Eukaryota; kingdom Metazoa; phylum Chordata; class Aves; order Passeriformes; family Climacteridae; genus Climacteris; species Climacteris rufus. Next base: position 360,404 of record VZRZ01006598.1, read on the forward strand.
CAGGACAAGTTCAGAGGAGGGCTGCAAACATGACCAGAGGCATGGAACACCTCTCCTACGAAAACAGGCTGAGGGAATCAGGCTTGTTCAACCTGGAGAAGACTCTGGGGAGACCTTATAGCACCTTCCAGTACCTCAAGGGAGCTGACAAGAGAGCTGGAGAGGGACTTCTCACAAGGGCATGTAGTGACTGGACAATGGGGGAATGGCTTTAAATTGAAAGAGGGAAGATTTAGATTAGACATTAGGAAGAAATTATTTACTGTGAGGGTGGTGAGGCACTGGAACAGGTTGCCCAGAGAAGTTGTGGATGCCCCACCCCTCTAAGGGCCTAAAGCCAGGCTGGATGGGGTTTTGAGCAATCTGGTCTAATGGAAGGTGTCTCTGTCCATGGCAGGAGGGTTGAAACTAGATGATCTTTTGTGGCTGCACAGGGTCTCTCTTGAGAAATTCTTCTTTCTCATGCAAACTATGAAAACAATAAGAACGGTTGAACATCTGCTGTTTTTCCTGATCTGTTTTGATTCAAGACAGAGTGTGTTTGGAATTGGGTGTTGTAGGATTTCAGCCAATCACCCCGGGGGGTGGGTGACCACTGTCCAATAACCTAATGGGTTCTTACCATATATAAAGGGAAAATATAACAATAAATTGTCTTCTGCTGCTTCTCACTGGACTGGGTTGTGTGCTCCATTCCGGGTAAAACAGCAACAATCTTTAAGGTCCCTTCTAACCAAAACCATTCTATGAGACATCCAGAATTTATTTTTTAATACTGGCTTATATAAAATGAAGAAAACTTGCAAAATCCCTGTGGGATGGGAATGTAAGGTCCAAATGCACAGTAATACCGTAGTGTTCCTTGAAGAGCTGGAACATTTTTTGAAAGGCAAAATAAACCAAGAAAACAAACAGCATTCTCTTCTTCTCCAACTTGAGGTTTGTAAGTCCAGAAGTACAATATTCTTTAAATTCTTAGTATTAAGGTTTTATCCATTAAAAATATATCTAATGCTTAAGACTTTTTCCTCTCACTCAGATCAAATAACATTAGAAAATGGAGCTCTGAAGTTGAAGGGCTGAATTTTAATAACCAGAAAATCTGAGCAAAGCCATAGTAATTCTACAGCAGAAAACTCAGGAAGTCAGATTCAGTTAAAGAACAGTGCAATAGTTCATCTTGAAGTAAGCATGAAATCCCCTTTCATATGACATTTTCTCTGCAGATTTGGCACCATCTCCGCTTTTTATCCTTTTTGCAAGATTGGTAAAGTAAATATGCCTCGCTTATGATAGTTTAGAAAACACAGATGTATAATTCAGATGGCTGCTCTGGAATACAAGTTAACATTTCTGATCCCCTATACCTTCTAAAATTAGGCCTCTTAAAAACATAAGTGCAACTGTTTTAATACTCTCTGATATCAAACAAAAGACAGTAAGAAATGAATTGTATTAGAGTTTGATCCAAAGCCAAGTCTTGTAATTTTGATCTTTCCATTAAATTTCAGCCTGCCTTGATATAAGCCCTCAGAGAACATGTAAAGTAAACGTTGGTGCTCTTTGTGGTTATTGTGTAATGTTGTGAGGCTCTTTGCAAGTAATTTCCTTTTTCTGCATCTTAGTTCATGGCCACTGCCCATTGAAAACCAAAGCATTCTCAAACTAACAATCAGGGTGCCAGACAAGGTATATGCGTGCTTATCAGTACAGGCAGCATCACTGAGGGGCAGTGATTTTGTGTCTGTGCTCACACAACTCACAAATCTTGCTGAAATGTGTTAACAAGCCTGTATATTCAAAACATGTGGTGAGTGTAAATTGTAAGCATTTACCAGAAGCCAATATCAGGACTGGCCGTTTTCCCGAATTCTAGGGCAAGAAATGCAAAGGGGAGGAAGCATTGTCAAACTTTCCTACCAGCTGAAAAGGACAAGGTTTACAGGAAGTGTGAATGACATTCAGAGAAAGAAATGTCTTCATTAACTTTTCCTGCTTTTGTCAGTACCTGTCTATCTATCATCTTAGATGAGCAGAAAAATCTATAGCTCTCTAAATCACAATTTACTATAACTTAATTTCAAGACTGTTCTTCCTAATTTCTGCTGACACAGATCCAAGCTTCTGGGAAAATATTTTTGCTTTCTTTTTCAGGCTAGGCAAAGATGGCTTTCATCGCTGAGAAGCACAGCAGCTGAAAGCCCAGGGGAGGATTAGTTCAGAGCATCATGCTAAGAGTTCATAACTCACTTGTACTCACCCTGACTGGGAGGAGATGGGTCCCACTCAGAAGCACAAGGTCCCACAAGAACTGATGCGGAACCAGCAAAGAGCCCCGGTCAGCCAATATTACTAACAGGAAAAGTATTTTAGCCCAGCTTCACTGATTTACATTAATTATGTTCTCTTAATTTAGAAACAAGTAGCACAGTGAGTGAGTGTTTTTAAGAATTGCATCCCCCTAATGTATGTGGACTGATAAGCCTACTATTACAACTGTATAATTATAGGAGGGCCAGCATAGACATTAAAAAAACCTCTTCATTGAAAAGAGATGATTCAGAATTGACACACACCGTATTTTACCTCTTCTCATCAAGTTTTATGCATAGTCAGTTCCCAATCCCAATCCATGCTGATGTGAAATGACATAGCCTTGAAAGATAGCCTTATACTTCTCTTCCACTGGGCATGGAGCAATCCAGTATTTTCTGTATGCTGATAGCAGGCAACATATTTATCTTAAAGCAGTGGGTAACGAGGTTCCCTAACTAGCATGAGTATGACCACATAAGTGCAGAAAGTTTTCATATTCAGTGGGAAAGGCTGTTGTGAGAAGTAGGTTTAAGGGGTTTTTCCAAGTATCAGACTAAAAGTTGGAAACAATTTGAGCAAATGTCATGGCTGCAAAACAGACTGCAAAAGCCCACAGAATACATGTCCCCAAGTCATCAGCGTGGTGGGGAAGGAGGAAGAGCAGAGGAGTTTTAATGCAATTACGGACCCAACTAAAATTGTTCCAATATTAGTTCTCACCTCCTAGGGCATTGAACTCACCAAGGATTAGGCACCCATGTGCAGTCTAGGAAAAGTCTACACTCATGCTCATGTGTAATCAAACCTGTCCCCAGTGATCAGTGTGCTATGGAAAGTCTTGGTCTGATTCTGAATGGAGAAATGAGTTAGTTCTCGAACAAACCAAATTTGAAGCAGTCTTTTAAATGGAGGGAAAGTAATCATGCACACACACACGTCTATCTGGGACAAAGGGGATTTCTTAGATGCCTTCATTTCCTGCTGCAGAGGCTGACTGCTTATTCAAGCCCACTGCTATTTATATCCTGTCTCTGCATCTTCAGAAAAAAAGCACGAACTTCTTTAGAATGAAACTGAAGTTCCTCTGGCCTGGTCCTGTTGAGCCCAGCCCCTCAGCAAACACCTCATGGGATTATTTTGAACTCCACTCCTGCTCACTGGTGCCAACAAATGCATCACTTCATTCATGTGGGTGAGCACACTCCCAATAGCACTGTCACCAGTCCCTTTATGCTACTTCATTTCCATGGCTCCTTGGTGTATTCTCTTTGTCTGCTCTCCATCATCACTGTACAGCGCATAACAATTATTTAGGCTGCTCTTTTCAGTTTGAGTTGTTCCTTCCTTCTGTATGTGGGCTGGGGGCTATTTTTTTTCTTTTTAATTAAAGGGCTTTGTTTATGATATCAGGTTCTGAGTGGGCTTTGTTTACAATATCAGGTTCTGAGTGAAGATTTTACAGCACATACCATAATTATAACAGTTCCCATGAACAGCACAAACTGGCATTTACAGCTATAACACAGTGCTATATGCCAGTGTAACAACTCCACTATATCAGCCTAAATATGCATCAATGTAATTCAAGCAAATCAGATCTGCTGAATTGCAACTCTCTTGGAGGAATCCTTGCTATTCTCTCTGTTGAGTACTGGAAAATACAGCAGGTACAGCAGTATAGCAGGTCACAGAGAAGAAACTTCTGTAAGCAAGAAAGAAGGGATGGGCAATCATTCCCAAATGCCAACATAAGAATTTCACTGCTCCTATTTTGATGACCATGCTGTGTGGCATTTGGGGTAAACATGCAGAAACACTGACCATGTATTTTTCCACTCCCCATTTAAGAATTGCAGCTGCTTAGCCTGTTTGAGCACCTTCTACCGTGAGAATATATGCACTGAAGCCCCAAAGTCAAGCTGCTGATTCTAGTGGGGATTATACCATCCAATAACTACCTCTGTGAATAAGAACAGGTTTGCTCAGGCTGTAGTTATTTACTTGATGGCCTGTTCCTTGATGTTGCCACAGCACAAACACAGCTCCATGCTGTGGGCCTGTTCCTCTGCAACCTGGGTGTATAAGGGAGTAGAGTGGAGCAAAGCAACAATTCCTGTTCATTATGTAGGGTCTAAATATTAAAATGGAGGAAGAGTAGAGATAATTAAAGACAAAAAGAAGGAGATGAAAAACTGAAGAAGGTTTAGGCCACAAGAGAAAACAAGTGAGAAAAGGAAAAAGGAAAAGTAGGAGACGAAGTACAAACGAGGCAGGAAGGCAGTGCAGATGAACAAAGCACAGGACAAGCAGGATTCCTGAAAGCTCAACCAGCTGCAACGAAAATGTCGTTGGACAACATGCAAATGCACTAGGAAAAACACAAGGAAAATGATTCATCATAAAAGCAAAATAACAACAATTCAAGCTAGGTGACTGTGTGGTGCCCTACTCTCAGAGATTCAGAACTGTAGCATGCACAGCTGAATTTCAGATATGTCCCTGAAAGCAGTTGGATTTCTTCTGAAATTGTAAGACTATTGCAGAATTAGTGTCTTGATAATGCTGAGGAAAGCAATCTCCTCTTTCCATCAGTAACCAAAGTAGTTCCTGACACTGCATTAAATAATGAGCTCCTCCACTGTTATAGTTTGAGAATGATTTGCAAGCATTTACAGAGCTATTCTATTTAAACCAGAATGGCAACCTGTTCCCTCTTTATTTTCTTTCTTTTCTAAAGAATGGACAGAGTTCATTCTATTAGCACAAAGTACTTCTCAGAACTACCATGAAGTAGGAAAGCACCCTTCGCTCTGATTTTCCCACCACAGGATCACACAATTCATCAAGAAGAGTATTATTTCCCACAAAGCCAACATTGGATGGAAACTCCATTGTTTCAAATGATCCACAAACTTCCAGAACAGCAGCCAAGGACGAGGAGACTTTCCAGGAAGTAACAGGACTGCAAAAGACAGATGCAGAAAAAAAGGGAGAGAAAAAAAGCCAAACGAATGACAAAAACAAACAAACAAATCTGATGCTAATTTAGGGAGACAAGTCTCCAAGCCCCCTGTTAAACAATATGAGATATTGCCATCAAGGGCCTGTGATTGGTAATCTAATGCTCACCACATGGCAAAGGACTGAGCTCAGATTAATAATTTTTGAAACATGCTCAGATTTCTTATTTTTACAGAAGCAATACTAAAGAGCATCAGAAGGCTGACAATGTAAGTGTGGTTACAGACTGCATCAGAAATGCCAGCTACAAAGAAGACATAATTTCTCTTAAACCATTCTGAATTTCATATTCAGAATCAGGAGAATGATTTCACAAAGATAAGCCAGAGAAGTGGCACCTGATCAAAGTTACCTGTTAGCACAAAAAACAACTCTGAGTCTTATTAACACAAAACATCAAACACTGATAATGTCAGCATTCACTGTTGAATTAGTAAGGGCAAAGGACAAAAATAACTTGATCCAATGAATTCTCTATGTCACCCACCCATTTCTGGTGGGTTTTTTAACATCTTGTTCTTGTCTCCACATTGCACTCTGTGCTTAGCCCAAGCCAGTTACACAAAAGCCCTGACATTATGGAAAATTTCATCTAACATAATCACAGTTACCCTGTCTGGTGGAGACAGGTTATGGGCAGCAGAGAGTCAGGCCAATGCCAGTGCAAAACTAAGTAACATGAAGCAGTACCCCACTTTTCACTGGGACATAAACCTAAAAGGGTTTTCATTGGGAAAGATGCCACAAACACCAGTACCCTTAATTTTCTTGGGGCCTCAACATTCACATTCTCTCCTGCAACGCTAATTCCTAGAATTTACTTACATACAAACACAGTGTAGACCAAAAAAGGGTTAAGTTTGACTTCTACAAATTAGCTATGTATATTCAAATGAAAATAAACATTCTAATTCTCCAAAGAGAAACCATCAAGATACTGGCTTAATGATCCCAGAGCCTGTTCTCTCTGACTGTCTGCTGGTGCCTTTACCTGCAATTCTTTATGGCTGTATTATCATCATCATCATCTATGGACTTAGTATTCCAAACATACCAGCTGCCCACAACTGAAGGGCTTCTTTGCATTACCAGTTATAATTGCACTGAATGCACTACTGGTTCTGTGACATTAAAAGAAATTAAAAAAAAAAAGTCATCAAGCTTATTTTAACTTGAGAGAGTTGAACCCAGGTGAAAAACCTAAGTCAGTAACCCACAGAACCCACTAATTAATTACCATATAGATGTATGTATCCAATCTAATGGAGATCAAATTTAAAAAAAAAAAAAAAGAAGTAGCCCATTATTCACCACCAGTTTCAATTACAGTTGGGGGAATAATTCCAGTTAACATATTCTCTGTGGCCTGGCTCACACCCAGGAGATGTTTTCTGGGAAGAAGCTCAGAAGCAAAATCTGGCTTGAAAACTGGAACAAGACATCTCTTTTGAAGTTTTCCATCAAAAATCACAAAGCCCTCTCCACCACCAAAGAAGTCCCAAAATCTCAGTTCTCCACTTTTTAAGATTACTAGTTTCTAGAGTAGGACATTGAGATTAATGATTTTATTAATCCATTCCTTCAGTAAAATAGACTAAATCAGCATTAATTTGTTAACCTTTGTATTACTTCATGCACTTGTGCCAAATGATGTCAAGCTAAATTCCAAACTAAATCCACTTAAGAAAATAGAAAAGAACATTTCTTACCTGTTACTCTTTCCTCATAACTGTGGACTCCCACTGCTGAAGATAACCTGTCAAGTTAAAGAGTCTTCTTTTTCTTTCTTTTTGTTTAACCTCCCACTCTTAAAATGTTTAATATTACCACCTGGGAAAGAAAATGCAAGGAAAAACTTGTCTAATGTGTCAGTGGCTACATGCCAGTTCTATTAGTCAGCTTCTGTATCAGCCTGGGTGGATAGTTCAAGTAAGAACAGGGGAAACAACCTATTTTCTAACAAGAAAAGAAACACTAAGAATAGGCCAGAAAAAATTACATTTTAAAATACAAAAAGAGGGTAAGGTTCCAGTCATATGCAAAGGACTGGAAAATACTACAGTTTTAAGTATACTATATATAAGTTATTTTCCAGATAAAGTCAATTTAGGTCAAAAAACATTCTGTGTGTTGAATTTTCCAACAAACTATAACTATATCCAACAGCTACAGACATGAACACCCACCTAAAACAGAGAAAAAGAGAGTAAGCTATTTATTTTGGAAGACACTGGCACAAGAACATACACACATTAGGCACTGTTATCACATACTAAAGCTGGTGCACATTTGGGTTGCAATAGCAGTATACTTTCTAGAAGAGTACTCATTACTCAAAATAGTGAATGAATGGCAACATGTACTTGCATCCTACTTTTACTCTAAAAACTTTCATTCACTTGGTACAGGCGATCTGTTACATTCTTCAGGACTGTGCACCCTGTACTCTTGTTGGCTTACATTTTTCCACTTCATAAAAAAGGCACTGAATTTTGAAAGTACTGAAAAGAACTGAATAGGAAGATTCACAGTTTCTAGTGTTTTAAGAGCTCAGAGTTACTTTAGCAATACAACTTTCACAGCTTATCATAAATATGCTAACAAGTTTCCATTTAAAAATGAGTCATCTCATCCCACTGGAGTAAGAACACAGAACTTGTCAGATTCAGATTGTAGAGATTGCACAAGTTTCATTTACCTCTAAAGCACTGAATTAAACTAGCTTAAAAAAGGAAAGCCCTTACAGTTATTTAGTAGCTTCTGCCAAGTAAATTGCCAGAGCCAATTCAAAAGAACTGATTAATTTTCTAAATTTTGATACAATAGGCAAAAATCTGACTCATTTTTATAGGTGAAATTGTATGGTGGCATTTTAAAAGTACTTCAACTTTGTGTTATAACAGAAGTCATCCTTCTAATTGTGGAAGATTTCCATTTCCCCATAGTGAAACCATCAAACAAGACACCAAACTTTACAGTGCAGACAAGCTACAATAAAGGTTTGGAAGAACAGCGGTAAACCTTAAGGATTTAATACAAATTTATGAACAAGAAGATCTGAATAGAAAACGCTAAGCAGAATCATTAAAGTGTGGGACTTTAGAATTTGTTCATGCAGTCAATGACATTAAAAACCCAACTGGATGTCTTTATTGCCTCTTCTCTCCTCAAAAGCAAACCCTTTGCTTTAATAACACAGTAGATCCACGTGAGTTTACCTGGCATGCTTTCAGTTCACTCTTACATTAATCCTTTGCTAATCCGTTCTCACCTAATATGTGATACCAAAAGGGGTGATACCACCAACAGTCAAGATAACTTCAAGTGGGAGCTTGTCAACAAGCTCCTGGAGCTAAAATTATAAACATGGATCTCAAATTTCTGCCACTGTGTGGAACTGTTAAGGATCTAGACAAGTCATTCACATTCCTCTGTGGACACCAACAAGGAGGGAAAACATTAACAGCTGTAAAGAAATAACACTTAAAGGTACAATTTATGCACCTGTATGAACCAGGTATGATGGGATATACCAGACTGAACACCATAAAGAAAAATCACCACTTCTACTCCACCAGAAATTATTGGAACCTTTAATTAATACTGCAGGTGAAGAAACTCAGGTCACCATGACTCCATTCATATAAAAAAAAAGTTCCCCTCCACCCCCCTCAAGCTTTGACAAAGAAGCTGTAAGGAGTCAAACGTAAGGGTGAAGTTTTGTCAAACAATTGCAAGGTATGTATAAAACAGGAAAATAAAATAATCCATGTCTATTACCTCTTTATCGAGCAGTTAGTACTGAAGATTATTAATGCTTAGGCCAAGTCCAACAAATGAGATCAGAAGGGCAGGACAAGGTGGCAAAACTTGTATGAAGATATCTCAGTTAATAAAGATGGGAACAACTGAAGAACTATTAATGAGCCTGTTGAATGGAAAGCAGGCTGATAAAATACAGCATGGGAAAAACCCAGGTGAGACTTACTTACAAAAAAAAAAATCTACTTGAGCTAGTCATTTACAGGTCATAAATTAACTAACTGCTTCCAAAACAAAGTACTTTAACAATTAACACCTCAAGACACAGAAGCTGTTTACAGAGGATAAGGTAACAAAAACAAGCAAACAAAATTTGGTAACTCCATTAAAATATAAAGCATATAGTAAAACCTTTATTTATATGTCTATTTGATTTAGTTCTAAGACTAGAAAGGAGTTAGAAACTACAAGAGCTTGCAAAAATGGACTGTAGAAAAAAGCGAAAAAAGATTATAAGAGGCATACGAAGGCTTCTGGAACAGGAAACATAGAGAATATTTCAGGAAAAAAATGAACAAGGGCCAAGAAAGAACAATTAGAGTAATCAGTTTACTGAAAAGGTAAACCATTCCCATATATAATTTTTCCAAATACTACCAAGAGACAATGAGACTGAAAAGCAATTCACTCAAACCTGAAAATGCTCATACAACATACAGCTAAGTTGCTTAATGTTATTGCCTACATACTTAGATTCACCTAAAGAAAAAGGCATTAGAAAGTAAACGCATACATTCGGTGCAGAATTCACCCATGAGGTTTAAGAAGGAGCCTACTGTGGAGTCCTTCTGTAGGTAGATTGCAAACAACTGGTACCTCTCACCAACTTCCTAAGGAAAACTTCTATCTTCCTAGAAGACAGTCGTGGGTAGGTGCTCTTCAGGACAATGCATGATCATTTTGGATTGCTTTGAATCACTGCTTTCCTTCATTAAGCTTTACCGAGAACAAGGTGTCACTGCCCAATTTTTAGTTAACGCACATACAGAAAAATACAGTTTTTAATTCCAATACAAGCTGTCAATTCAGAAAACCTTACAGAAATAAGATTTCAAGAGTGGTGGAAATATAGTACGTGTGTAGAACATCAGAAATTGTACTTGCCTCTTGGAAATGAGCAAGGCTGCAATTCATTCACAAAGATACCAGTGTAGTCTCCTGGCACTGCAAGTCAGACAGTGCTGGTGTCTGCTTAACCTGCATGGGAGTTATGCACAGAGGTAGTTGTACTACTACTGGCTGAAACACAGAAAAGGTAAGGAATGTGTTTTAACAGTAAAGAGGTACCAGGAAACAGGTCCATCTTGCAGTTTTCATTAAAGCCACGAACAGACTCAATTATTACAGAAACAAGAAACACAGAGCTCATTAGACACTGCCTTGTAGCAAAACTGTCCTCAGCAGTCGCAGATGTTTTCTTTTTAGGCCACACAAATTCCAAGGCAAACAAATTCATTATTCACTCTATTTCACCCTGCTAAAGTAACACCAGGACTACCACCCAAGGATAAATGCAGTACTCCATCATGACGTAATACCTTTTTTATTACAATATCCAAAAAACTGAGTATGCAAGATTTTGAGATCTCATGATCCCTTCTTCAATCTCAGGAATGTGCCATCTAAAGACTGTATATTTAAACGATAAAGGAATTTAAATGTAAAGAAAAGAGAAAAATGCATTTTCTTCATAAACATTCTGTGTGTCTCTTCCTACCAACCACGCCATCCTCTGTAAAACCTGAAGATTTCTTTCTGTAAAGCAAATATATATATAGTGTTGGTAGCCCACCCCACCCTGTCCCAAGATCAGTTTTTATTAATCTTCTGTATTAGTGTCAACAATCAGCTACAGATACATATTACTTTGAGAATTAAATACATAATCGTTTAATTCAAACAAGCAGAAGGGCAAGAGGAAAAAGCATTATGTGGATGGCACATTTGGTTGTAGATTACCAAAACATTCAGCCTTTACAATTCAATTATTCTTTCTCTAGTAATCAACTTTCAAATAAAATTTCTCTTTGTTGCAATTACAGACCAAAATACACTAGTTTTCTTTTACTACAATCTTACCATAGTAGTTTAAGAAGTACTATTACAAAATGCTTTTAATTAGTGTACTCTTTACAAAGAGTCAGAGAGGCAATGTAATAGCAGAGTACAGTGTAAAGAGTGCTTCTAGGAACTAGGAGGTTTTGTATTATCCTACTCGGTAAGCGATATAGCTACAGAACTCACAGCCACAACTGTTATGTCTACTCTCTCTCAGTTAAGCAGCTGCAGCTTCAGTGCATTCAAACTGTGCCCAATGTCTCTGAACGGAGAGTTCTGCCTGTGTGAGCAGTCTGAACAGATTAACACTGGTTTGAATTGAAAACGCCCCTCCTTGATCTGAGCTAACTATGTAAACGTACACAGGAGAGGAGCGTTTTGAACTCTGCCGGGAAGGTGAGTGCTCGCCATCGCCACCCAAGGCAAACTCTCAACCTGAAGAGAGGTGGTCAGAAGTTAACAGAACTGGAACACAAAAAGAGGCAAACAAAAAAAAAAAAAAAGGACAAACAGCAACTGACAGAGCAAACACTTTAGAAGGAGCCTACTCCTTAAGCCTGCTTCAGATATTGCTCTGCTCTATAAAAGTGAATTTAGGACCTAAGGCTTGTAAGTTATAAGAGGCCCAGGTGGCCAAGTCCATCTTCAACGTCACTGAAGTGCTTTCACAAGATATAGCTTTTCCCCGTGTTCACTGGTGAAGATGGGAGCCTTTTTGTAGTGTTCCACCAACTCATCCATAGTATTAAAGCGTCGCTGCCCAATACAATAGACATTGTCCACGAGCTGCACCTTGAAATGTTTGTTCTTCCCCGATGCTTTTAGAGATACTGAGAAGTCACTGGGCTGTTGGGAAGAATTCAAAAAGAAAAGAAATAATTACATAAAAGTGAACAAAATGAAGGCATAATTTTGTGGTTTCAAGAACAAACTGTGTCATATAGTTGATGGTAATTTATGTTAGTCTTTGTTCCATAGCTCGGTGCTTTAGCTACTTAAGGAACCCAATAGCCTATTATTCAATAAATAATTGCCATCGTTATTAACTTGCGCAGTTAAGTCAGTTAAGTGAAAGCTCCCCAGATGCACAGTCTGAAGTTGCCAATTACATGACTAAATTGCAAATATTATCTTAGTTACTCAATCTAGAAGAGCGAGAATGTCAAGGAGAAGGGAAAAACTTTTATCATGCATGTCTTCCTTGCTAGAGAGCCTGGAGAAAACAATTACTGCAATATTGCTTGGGTGAGATGATGAAAATTCCCCATATTGCTTTTTTTAGAGCTGTGACCACTAGAGGGCCGTTCTTGCTTTGCATTGCAAAAGATAAAAACACATCCACCTTTTATCTTCATTACCACATGTATGGGGAATAATTTCTCCCACTGAGTACTCTTTCTTTGCAAAAAAGGATAAAGCTATAGAATAAAAACTCAATACAAATCCCACCATCACACCACCACTCACAAAAGACAAAATTTAAGCACTAATTAAGTTATTCAGGACAGAACAATTTCTCATGATAAATCTCTTTGTCTTGGCAATCAGTTCCTTTAACAAGGAGAGTGCTGTCATCCAAACAGCCAGGATGAGACCATTCCACTTTCTTCACCACATGCCACCTCATTTCCAGCTGAACCCTGTCTCCAGCCATCTACTGCTGCTGCTGGCTAGCCAGAGAGATGGTGTAGAAGCCTGGGCAATAAGGATTTAATGTGCTGCTATGCCTCAAACATCGATGACCATTCAAGCAGGTAAGTTAGAACAGGACGTGGGTGGAAAGGGGGGATGGGCAGAGGTAGGGCAGCACCTTTCTGCACCCAAGTTCCCTGTTGTGGCCCATGAAGACTGCACAAAAGAAAATAGTGCAGGAATGGGAATGGGGTCAAGGAGCACACAACTCCAGTAAAGGAGGATCAAGACCACCAAAAGACCGTCAATTCATCCCCCATTTCCAGAAAGGTCCAGAAGACTACACATGCTAACTCATTTATATGAAGAGTGAAAAACTTAACCCCAGAGCAGGGAAAAGTTACTTCTAAGAAGGTACCCCCACAAAGCCTTGGTGATGCACCCTCCAGGCCCTGGATACTCTGTTGGCTGGATCGACACTAGATCCAGGACTGGGGATGTCCTGTCTTCTCTAATCTGATCTCCCTTTTGCTTTCTCCTTCTTCCCTCTTTTCTTTTATTATTCCTCTTACTATTAGAGGGTTCAGGCAAAACATACACAAATTTCTATGCCAAGTGTGTAGTTTGCTAGCAAAACTTCATGAGCTTTTTTTTTACCCTTCTGGTTTCTGCCATTCTTTTTTTGATGAATCTTGGATGCTCCCTTTCACATAGGAGTGGGATGCAACAGATGGGAGCATGAGTTTGCCCTGTGAGAGATGTGTGGAGGTTGGTGTCACCTAGCCAGCAGGAAAACTAATAATAAAAAGCACACACTGGAGTTTGTAGTAAGCACTTAATGGAGATAGGTTATGCCTGATGGGACTCTGGAGGTACTGCTGCAGGGTCTCAGCCCACTGAAGGCATGGCTTCAGGCACAAACTGCTGAAGGCATGTGCCAGGCTTTAGACATAACCTTCGTGTGTCCCTCAGGCCTTTCTGCGACATACTGCTGCTTCAGCTGGTCCAGCATTGCAAACCTGAGCTTGTCCAGGCTAAAGAAAGTGCTCTGAGCCAGCTGGTGGGTTGCCTTGTGAACAACCCCAAGCACAGCTGTGGCACAGCAGAGTGGAAGGGTCAGAAGCCCTCACATGTTACTGCTGATACCAGACTTGAGTTCATGAAACCACAGCCTCCAGAGTCCTCTCCACTGCATTTGCAAGGGGTCAGACACACAGAGTACACACCCAAATAAGCATTTTCTCAGACATGCCGTCTTTATTCCGGCAATAAAGTGGGTCTCTGCCCACGCATCCCTCATGTTCTGCCTATCCCAAAATCTCATCCCTTGCATCTCCCCCTCACCTGTTTTAGAACTAATGCTTTCTTTGCCTTCCCTCTGACTCCATGTGCCCTGCCCACAGCAAACAAAGCTCCTGCCATGCTTGTTGATCTGGCTATGGTCCAACTCCTTAAACTTGCAGTTCCACTTTGGGCAGCAGCTCTTCCCCTTTTGTACTGCTCAAGGCAGCAGCAAGCTCCCCACACCTCTGGCCTAACCCTCTTCTACCTCAAGCCACTACATTCCAGATCAACAAGCATCACTTCTTTAAACATTATTTTATGTAACACCCATAGGATAATTATTTGTTCCATCTATAATCCAGTGTCACGGGGCCTTGACCAGGTCAGTGCATGCTCCATCAGGAAGGCTTCTTTTGGCATCAAGCAGCCACTTGCTCAAAATACATGGAACACTCTCCGTGACTGCCAAGAGGGGACTGGGAAGGGTGGGGGAAAAGCTGATGGAAAGAAATGTGCTTAAGAGAGTATCTTTGGGAATTCCAATGCTCCACCCAAGATACGTTTTGTGCCCTGTGTTACATCCCTAACTCCAAGTTTGAAAACTGCTATTTTAAGCCAGCTATCTCTGATATTAAGCCCCGGCCTGAGGAGCGTCACAAAGACGGCTGCACAGAACTCACACCAAGACCGGTCTATTTGCAGCACCCACCCCACTGGTTTAAAGCTAACCTGACTACCAACACTTTGCTGTGGTTAATGCCCTGAACGCAGTGTGGACAAACCCTCCAGCAGCCATAGCCACATAGGCCTGGGACCTGGTTCCAGTGGAATCTCCGCAGCCCCAAGTAGCAGCCATTAAACAGTAACAAAGCACCTGCACAAAATTCTGCAGAAACTTTGGGACCCTGGGCTCAAGGAGGAGAAATTCAGGGCACGGGCCCTGGGCAGTGTCCTGATTGCTGTGCTCTGAACACAAGCAGGTCTGTAGGGCCTCTCCAAGGACAGCACTTACAGACTAGCTGTTTAGGATTCAAAAAACAAAACCAAGTCTTCCTGACTAAATTTTACTGCTTCCATGGGTGATGTCTACTCCAAACAAAAACCAGTAACCAAAAGTCCCTTAATTAAAACAGAAGAACTTACAAATGGGAAGTTCCTAATCTGAACCAAACATTTTTGTTTGTTTTAGGAACAGGAAAAGATGTTGCAACAAAAGTTTAAAAATAAGTTAAATAATCACTTTACTCTCAAAAAGGTTTTAACATTTTCTGACAAAGCACAGTTGTCAGCATGCCAAAATTATGAGCATTCAAAGCTCCTTGTATCTGTTAAGCATCATTATTTCTAGACCAAAAAGGACGTGCTAATGACACACAGAGAGATGCTGGACCTCTGACCTACTGTCCTATGACCCAGGCACTGGCCAGCCTTACATCTTTGTGAGGTGATCTACACAATACATTAAATACTCTGCCATTTTAATTAAAACCTTAGTGAACAAACATTTCTCATGTACTATTGTCTATTCTCCACAACCCTGGAGCTGCTAGTTATATTACATAAGTAGAAGACGTTATTAGTTATTTTCCACAGAATATGTTACAAAGTTTATTCTTTTCATTATCTGATTTAATTAAAAAGAAATTTTAAAAGCGGAAAGGCTGATCTAACTCTTTTGAGAGTCATCATCCGGTGCAAAGAGATGGAAGAGCTCAAACAGCTGTTGCAAAAATCCTGAAACCCTTTATTGGTCTTAGAGTAGTAACTTCCACAGGATTCAAGAATGAATAGCAAAAGCAATTGGACTTGTATTTGTTTTTATTTTGGTTCCTTCCCATCCTAACAAAAATGAAAATTCATTAAAAATACTGTTTAAAAGAATCTCTACATAAACTATTGCTCTTAATACTGCCATTTCAAAGTATGCTGGTTTGATGCAGTTTGAATTGGTTCCCTGCTGTCCTCCTTGGATTTGCTCCAAGTCTGTTTATTTTATTTACTGTTAAAGCTATTTTGTTCTAACTGCTGGCCAATTTTTCTCTCTTCTCCCTCTTAAATTAATTGCTGTGTTTGGATGTTTACACACTAACTTTTCCAGGAATAAAAGACTCACATACACCAAATAAAGGCACATCAGAAGTCAGCTTTAATCCCTTAACTCTATGGAAGAGTTGATGATTCTGCAACAGTTACAGAGAACAGCTTTGTGGCAGGGAACCTATGAATATTTCTGCACACCCCATAATTGGAAAGACCTAAACCTGAACTTAAATCAGTTCCTAAAACAGAAAATTAAATATTAGCTGTAAGGCACTTGCAGTCCAGGTGTAGTACTACTTTGAATTGTTTCCAATTCCTTTATTTTAACACCTGCTTATAACCAGACATGACTATTAAGCTAGCTGGTGCCAATAGCATGTGGAAAACAACAGGTAGGAAGATGTTTCTTTAATTTTATTTCTTTGGTCAGGAACTGCACTATCTTTTAAAAAAAAACCCAATTGAGAACTCTATCATGAAAACAAGTTAGAAAGCAATATAAGGAAAAACAAGTGAAATGGGAAAATGAAAGTTCCCTCTTTACAATCTCCATTTGAGAGTGAAACGATAATTTTATCATAAATGGCAAGGTTGTGAAAAATAGCTCCCTCTGAAAGCCTTTCACAGATCCTGTAACTTATTTCAAACTTTTCATTTCAATCCAATTCCATTTGCCAATGTCCTTTAACCAAGTAAGATATTCTCATGCACTTATTCTTCAAACTATTCTAGACCCTTTAAGCTCCCATCAGTGAGCCCACCCTGGGGCTCCTCAATTCCTTCCACTTCCATACCCAGGTTTTCCACCACTTCTCCTCCTACTCAGTCACCCAGCCAGAAAAACCCAAGTCATAGCTCAAAGATCTAAGGTCAGGCTGGAAAGAGCCATCTAGGAGGGTTAATTCCTTTTTCTACCCATTCTATTTAATTTGGATATAACCAAATACCATTCTCCTCCCTATGTAATGTTCACCATGTTCCAAAATCAATATCACAGAGGTCAGAAACATGAATTGGTTCCATCGATCTTCAAATATAACTCTAATAAGATTTCTGTTCTTCCATTTAAAATATACCACTAGGATATTTCCTTACGCCTGTTTTCAAAGAAAAACTTTCTCCTCATGCCTGCTGTACTCATCAATCACTGCACGTCACAGAACATGACTAATGTTCAGTTTTTAAACAGTTGCCATATTTCATTGCTGCTTTCCAACAGTTGCAGGATTAAAACCCCAGGAAAATATAGGACACTTTGAATGCTACAGAATTAGTACCTCAAAAAACGTACACACTCTCAACCTCTGCCTCCTCCCTCTACTGCTACACAAGGAACAGAGAAGCTAAATAGGATCTAAAAAAACTGATACAAATCCAGTCACACCTACAGTCCTTAATATCATTTAATACATTCACAATCATCAGTATCATCTTAAAAATACACCCTGCAACCCTGTTTAGGACAGGTTACTATAATTTGAATGCTGCGACACTACCAGTGGAAGGTAGCCATTACTTCCTAATGAATAACTGCTCCTGCAATCATCCAAAAATTTGCATAGCTTGCTCATAATCTGAGAAAAATAACACCCCTGCTTCATGAGAAGACCTCATAGGACTACAAAGCAGTGGTGTTTGTCTAATCACCAGCTTCACACCCACCTGCAGAGGAGCACAAGGGGCCTACAAGTTCTGACAGAAGCTCCCTTTGAAGTCTAAGGGTGTCTGCAGCTAAGGCTCTGCTCAGAAGCTAGAGGTGACACACTACTGTTTCCTGTTAGCTACAGAATTAGTGAGCACACTTGTTTCCTGGGGTGAATCTGAACAAAACAACCCTCTCCCACCCAAATTTGCTTCTCTGCTCTGTGAAATCTGAGATCTCCAAAGCATGATGATCACTCCCCCAACTAAGACCACCAGTGTCAGACAAGACCTATTTGTCTTATGTTAGGAACTACATAGAGAGAATAAAAATCTGACTGCTGCAGAGCCTGCAGTTCAAAAAGTGGCTGTGCAGAGACTGCATAGGTTAAACCTGCATTTTTTTGTTCAGGAGTGCTACTTAAATGAGACAAACTGCAAGTTTCATCAACCTAGCAGCCTGCAACAGAAAGACCAAACCAAGAAGTATTTCTAACTAGGCATGTGCAAGTTCTTTTAGATCTCCAAAACTAAGGTGACATTACTTAGGTGTAACAGAGTTGGCAAAAATGTTATCAGTAGGTAAGTGTGCCTGTTACATAAACCATGGGCTTAAATGGTTCAAACAAGTTTATGGTTCTAATAATAGTATTTCGTAATTAATGAAGATAATCAGGCTCCTAGCTACCTTACAGGGTTCATCTCAGGATATTCTCCACTATGGCAGCATCCTGGAGATCCAAGCGTAACTGAGCAGAATATTTTTGGCTAAAGGAATCTAGCTGTGAGACAAACATCTGGTAAATTAAACTTAGAGAAACATCGTAAAATCTTGCAACTACTAACACTTGAAATGGAAAACCATGACAGTCTCATCAAGGAAATACAGAATAATACAAACCTTCATCTATCCAAGGTGAGCTTTTCATAGCTCAGTAACAGAAGTAAAACTCAAATCTAAGACAAACTTTTATACAGATGAGTTTTTGTAACTATGGTGATGGAAGACTATAGAAAGCTCTAAAACAGGTCAAAAATCAGGCACAGAATTAGCAGGATGACTCACAGTTTTATCTATGTGCCTTTTTAGAAAGGAATAACCCCTGCATCCATAGCTTTAATAGGAGACTTAACACAATGTAATGGGAAGTGCTGGTCTGACAGCAAGATGAGCAAATGGCAGAGCTGACAACTTGGCTCTGCTCAGTCTGGTCTCTCTAATCAAGATCTTCTGCTCGGTTTGTGCAGAACTCCTGGTGACTTTTAGCCACAGCATGAACAGCTTCTTAAGTCACACATGTGAAATATAGCAACTGTCAGGAATTTATGAGTTATTGCTAAACTTCTTCTTTGCTCCATACACATTAAGTTTGAAATAGATCTTTTATGATCCTTTTCTCAATGCTATCTAAGTATGCCTATTCAGTTATTATATCACTTGTGGCATTCCAGGGAAAAAAATAGCAATCCCCAGTGTTTTATAATTCACATACATGAACAAACTATTTGATGGCATGATACATAAAGATTAGGGCAGACAAGAGTTTTGAGATGCAGTAAATTATCTCTTTAAACATAATAAAAACTAAAACTCTCAAGCAGTATTAATATGAAGGAGGCATTTATGTGCATAACTACAGTTTTCTCATAGCTAAAAAAGTCTCAAAACAGGATTTGCAAGACCAGAGCAAGAGTACAAAAAGAAGGAAAAAAAGTTCTTCAATTCAGCACCTTTTTTTTTTCCCTGCAGGTATACAAAAACTTGCTGTGATATGATCTGAATAAATTTTGTGTTATCCCACTAAATGTCAGATGCTAGAAACAGTCTGAAGACCACATTCTGAATGAATCTTTTTGTCCTCCAAAGCAATTATTTCTCCAGCAACAATGCAGGCAAAAAGTTTGAAACTGCTCTGAATACAAGGATTTAGTGTTAGGATGTCGTATTAAATCGAAAGGTTACTGTGTTCTTTCAAGGAAATTTGTTTCCTCCAGAGATAAACTCCTAAGAATAAAAAAGCCAAGCCGTGGCATGGTGCTCACTGTGACATGCCATGCACCAAGAAATGGCTGAGCATTTTTGTATTTTAAGTAATGTATTAATTTTTGAACTCTCCTTCTGGCACTTTCCCAAGAGACAAAAGGAAATTGATAGCTACAGTTTCAGAAGAAACGACAATGCAGCCTCTAGATCTGAAAGTGACCTTCTACCTGCTGGACAGATACACCCAGAATCCACTGCATCCAAGTATTCTGCCTGCTGCTATCAGACAGAATGTTGCCTTGAACAAACAGCTGACCTACTGTAATTTAATGATTACCATAATCCTCCAGTGGTTTTCTACATTTTAGAAGACCGTGTGTCCCACATCAGTCTTTTCTTCTGTTGACTAAACAAACTTGATTCCTCTCAGCCTCTGTAAGTCAGTCATGACTTCTAAATTTCTATTTTTCTTCCTGTCCTCCTCTAGTTTATTTTTATTTAATTTCTGTTTTTCTTCCTGTAACCCTCTGGTTTATTTGCATTTGCCTTTGTCTAGCGATTACAATTAGGCAGAAATAGGAATTCAATGACACAGAGCTTCAAAGAAAGGGTAGTTTGATAGCTACATGTTTTTTGCAGAGCAAATTCATCAAGGAAAGGTGCTTTAAATGTAATCAGACAATTCTGTATTCAGATCAAAATACCTGGGACTGTTACAAAATTGTACTCTGTCAATTTTGTCAATATGACATATAATGTAAGATTAAAATCTGTCATCTTTTCAAAATCACAGTCAAGGGATAATTAAATTTTTACTCCTTTAACTGTAAATTCTCTGGCCTCGGCATACATGAAAGTCCTTTCAGTTGAATTTTAAATTTGAACTTTCAGAATTACACGAACCATAATGAGCATTATTCATATTCCTCTGATGTCATCAAGGCTCCATTTACAAGGCATATGAGCTGCTGACTTGACCCTGTCTGTTGTATATGATAATCTTAACCAGATATAATAATTTTACCTTATTACAACCTAAATGATCTAAGTAGATCAGAAATACATTAAAACAGGATTTTAACTAATAAAGAACCTATGCAATTATTCAACAAAAAGCAAAACAACTGACCGATGCAAAGATGCTGTTTGAAATTAACTTTAAAATCAAATTAATAATCAAGTTTTCAATCAACTAGAATTATTTTATCTTGCAGAGCTTTAAATTTGAGAATTGACTAAGAAACACATGAAAAGCCAAATGGAAGCCTGAAATATTTACTTGCTTGTCCACTAATTAGAAAACCCCTGGATAATACAGACCACAGCTGTTGAATTTCAGTGTAAATGTCAGCGCACTTCACTAACAGAGCAATTCTCACCGGCAGGGAGGGTATCAGTTGTTAAGGCTGAAGCCTTGCTAACTCTTTCAGGGCGAAAAGACATGGAATCTGTTAAGTGCCCTGCTTGCTAACCCTCGCACGGGGGGTTACAAACCTGCGGGCCGAGCACCACTTACCGAAGATTCACTGTCTCTAACAAGGAAATCTCCTTCCACTCCCCTTTCGTTCAGGGCACATTCTGCTTGGTGCCGGGTAACATTCCCGTAATACCACTCTCTTCCAGCAAAGCGTCCGGTAGAAGATGGTCCCGTGTAGCTTATCTGAGGCGGGTGGGAAGTGTTCATGCTAGGACCATCGCTAACGATTACTACATAGTTTTTAGGAACGAGACCAATTTGACCTCTGGAATTTTTACATTTCCACCATTCTGGGTCATTTTCTGGTTTTTCGATGACTTCCATCGTTTCCCCTTTTTCAAAATTGAGCTCTTCTTCTGTGACTGAGCTGAATGGGTACAGTGTCTGAACAATGTGGAGCACTTTGGTGCCCTGGCCGTTGCTCATGGAAGCGCCTTTCCGTAGGCTGAGGAAGCTGGGTGAATCTGCAGTCGCCTCCTCAACCTCCTCTACCACATAGTTCGATGGAAACCAGCCGATCTGTCCATTGTAGCTACCTCTCCACCAGCCGTCGCTGCACTTCTCCATGACAATCACTCGGGACCCTTTCACGAGGGACAGCTCATCCTCCCTCTCCGCCACATACGCGAATTTCACGTAGGCGGGAATGTTAAGATCGTAAATCCGGTCGGCGCTGCTGCCGTTGGATGGGTATTCTGCATCTGTGCTGGGAGTGGGCGAAGCGTCTCTCGCACTCGTCTTTCTCTTGGTTTTTCCCAAGCCTGTTAAAGACAGAAGTGTAAAGTGGTCACTTGGAATGCTTGTCCCCAGACTGCAAGCGCTGGATTTGGTGACATGCTCTTCCCTCCCTTCAACAACACTGCTAAAAGGAGATCTCTTCTGTAACACTACACAATCAGGAAATAGCAACACCTTTAAGAGATTCTCGTTAACATCCAGCTGACGCACCATTAGGTAAGGAGTAATTTCTGTTATAATGACTTCTATTCTCTTCTCAGAAATACCAGAGTTTAAACACACTTAAACACACTGATTTCTTCAGTAGGAGGACAGCTAATCACCGAAACGTTTCAGAGCATGCTGTTTGTATCTTAAAATTCCAGCCAAATGACCATTTTTAATTTTAAAGACGACTTTAATTTGGCTCAAACAAAAAGTGAAAGAAAACCTACAAAAATTAACGAGCACATAAATAAAAGCTAAAGTTTCTCTGCAGATTCTTTTGCTCTCTTTGCTCTGTCAATACCCAGGCAGGGTATTGACAATACCCAGCTGCAACTCCCCTTCCGAAATCCACCTCTTTCACCTACATTTCTTCATGTAACAGCATAAACCTAATGATGAGGAAGACCATTTCCATATGTTTCCCTATAATCTGTAAATTCTGATGTTCTGGCTTTAATTATACTGTGAAATACAACGTACAGAAGAAACAACAATGTTAAACACATAACCTTTTTTTTTTTTAATTTAGAGAAACCATACTAATGTCTGTTTCAGTACTGAAGAAAAACTGCACAACACCCTTGGTGTACTTTTCAAACCAGCAACCCTTGCTTAAGCTTATAGATAAACAAAATAATAAAGTGAACAAGTAGCCCTCTCTTGTGAGTTCACTTATAAAAGTTCTGAAAACATAAGCTGAAGTCTCAGTATAGCACAGTCAAGCAACACTCACAATGTCATGCAGGGGACAGAAAGCAAAACCAACACAGAAACAGGAGCATTTGTACTTTTCTCCATACTCCTAGAGCCTGACTGGCAGGCAAGAGATTTAGTTGAGACACAAGAGCATGCAGGCTGATTATGGAATACTTATGGATGGAAAATAAATAAAGGTACTTTGTTTTTGTTTCTTCAAATGATTTGAAATAAGAAGACGCATGCTGTTTAATTTTTAACAATTCAGGACTATTCAATCCAGCCATTCCACTGCCAAAAAGCGTGTGTGCGTGTGTATATATACATGTACTTGCATATACAGTGGACATCTTCAGCCAAGCTGTTTGCTCAGCACAAAACTTCTATGTTTATTTCAGAGTTATCTGTACAGCACAGACAAACAGTGCACACATAACCACGTAGGGATTGCTGACTAGAAGAGGTAAATACATTAGTTAATACATGGTCTTGTGGTCTCAGAAGACGGCAGAAAATTCCAACGATCCTAAAGTGTTTCCTGACCTTCCCCAGCAGCTCCTTGTTTCCTGCTGGAGCCTGCTACATCCTAATGTCATTCAAACTACATCATTTCAGCCAAGAGCCAGTGGCTGCACTTTCAGGCAAAATGAGGGAGAGCAGCTTATTGTACTAGGGGAGACAATCACAGGAAAAGAGTGTACAACCAAGCACTAATCAGAAGCTGGTCAGGCTCTGCTCTCTGCCAAGACTGGAAATTTTCATCAGTATAAAGATCATTTTTAACCAAAAGAAAAGGATGCATCAGAACTAACGAGCATTAAATTACAGTGATATAAACAAACACAACTTAAGGGTCGTTCTGTTAAGAAAAGGGGGAAATCACTCATTATAACTTAATGGAAAGCAACTGTATTTCAATAGATTCACTCTACATAAAGCCCTCCACTGAGACTGAACCTTCCAGACTACAAATTTAGGCTTTTATCTGCTCTCTTATGAAGATATACAGTACCACTTCTTGGAATTACAGCAAAAGAACTAATAAAATTAAAAAATCAGTAGGTGATGAAGTAGTTGGCCTAACTAGTTGAAACTCAGAGCACAGAGATAACTGAGATGGGGATAGAGTGTGACAAGAGAATGCCAGAAACCGAAGTATCTAGAGAAAAAAGTGTTGACAACAGGTGAAAAATGAAAATTTCTCAAACCCCTCCCTGAAATCTCATACAGATATCTAAACATTTAGGAGAAAAATATCATTCAAGAACTTTCTTTCATTTGGAGTTTCACAGATTCCATCTTTCTTCACAAACATTTCAATAATGCATCTGACATTTCAAATGTTCCGTCCTAGCCTCCTCATTAAACGCAAATCATTACAAATGTGGGAAAATTAAAAAAAAAACCAAAAAAAACCCCAACAACATTATGAAGTTTCTAATTTTCATCGATAAAGGCAACTGGAGTTCTTCAGTTTAACATTTCATGTGAACATTTTAAGGCTGACAGCATGGTAATGGTTAACCTTTTGCAATAAGCAGCAATGTGCACCAAAGATTGTTTCCAGTTGTTTTGACCAAAGTAACAAACTAGGCAGAGACCCGTCTACAGTCAAGCACAGCACAGGGCATGCACAACATTATCTAACAATCATTTTTTCTGTGAGGTTACAACATTTATAACTGCATCTATGACTGAAGAGGAAACAAGTTGTTCCATGAGCAGAATGAAGGAAATCTGTTCCTGTTTTTCTCCTTATACCTCCTGCTGCACTATTCCTGCTCTGCCTCCCCCATCTCCTGCAGGATTCACAGTAAGTTCCCCTACCGTATGACTGCTTTTGCATCCCAAGGTCCTTCTCATATCTCCAGCTCACCACTGTCATCTCCAAAATGCCCTCAAAGCACACTCCATTTCCTCTGGTGCTGCCCTCCTCCCTACCTTTTTGCTGGGCT
The DNA here is from genome assembly GCA_013398175.1 of Climacteris rufus. NCBI lineage: Eukaryota > Metazoa > Chordata > Aves > Passeriformes > Climacteridae > Climacteris > Climacteris rufus. The sequence continues at coordinate 385,275 of VZRZ01006598.1, forward strand.
GGCCAGCCAAGCACAATGCCCAGTGCCTTGTTGCCTTTCAGTCCTGCCTGGACCGAGCAAAGAGCTGGGATTGCTCTGGCTTCTCCTCCACTGAGGGACACCAGCAGTAACCCTCCCAGGCACAGACTTTGCAAAAACTAGTTAGTTTATCTCTGCCAGTCTGTCAAGTTTGCCTAAAACTGGCTGAGTTATCAAGGATGGACAGATGGACGGACGATGACAGATGACTGTGACAGCATGACTAGTGTCAGCTTCATTTCCTTAGGAAACAAGTCTAAAAATACAATTTCGTAGGATGGCTCATCACAGCTAAGCAAGAAAACAGCTAGGACAATTATAAACTTCACATATGCATCTATAACAAAAACCACTACTACATTAAAAAAAGTACAATTTACATGAATCATCTCTAGAGGAGCAAACACTACCATTACTCACTACTAACAGAAACATTCACTTATTATTATTTTGTAGGATATCCCTATTCTTATGGCCGAATGGAGTGAAAGCTATCTAATGAATTTAATGGAAAACAAAACCTCCAATCACTTTGGGAGTCACACGTAGAAAAGTTGAATATACCTGCGATTGCAGTCATAGTTTTGGCATTTTTTATTTTCTTTGTTCTAATGCAAAGCCATCTAGTAATGAAATACAACTGTGTTTTTCCTTTTCTGACTCATTGGTTACTATTCACCTGAAGCCATAATATTTTGTAACACAAATAGTAGTTGTAAGGAGTAATCTAAATGAAGAGATTAGCTTTCAAGTGAGAGGAAGAGGGTGGGAGGAAAAGAAGTATTGCAAAGTAGCAGAAGGGCTATTTTGTTACTGTGATTCATAGGAAGTAACACTATTCACAATATACAAGTAACACACAGTAAATTAGTTCATTTTCACTCATAAATACACTCCCAAGTGATGTGAGCAGGTATAATTTTTAGGCTATATTACTGAGACAAAAAACAAAGGAACCAACTGGTTAGCATCATTTCTAGAAAAGGAACCCACTGCAAATCCTCCTCCTCTCTGCAGTGAAAGAAATCCTCTTGCCCCAAGGTTAGTCCTAGGGAAACTGAGAAACGTGCCAGTCACATCACTGCGTGGTCTTCCTTTCCTAGCTCAGTTGTGGCTCTAAAAAATGGCTCATTTTTTGAGCAGCAGGCTGAAGACCAGTTTCCTATTAATTTGCTTCCTGTCATTTAAGTTTCCATTGTGCAAGCACCCCTTCATTACCTGCTTGTCCTTGCAACAGCCTTCCCACTGTACCTATAAGGTCCTCGAGCTCATACCTCCAATTCCCTCTCCCCACAGCACTTTCAGCCTTCTCACCTTGTCCTCCTTAAGATTTTCCTAGGAAATGTCATGAGCTCCCCCAGGCCCCAAAGCTCAAAGGGGTGAAATTTCCTTCTGGTTGGTCTCCTTTGGCCCGATGCTGAGACAGTGCCAGTTCCCCTATCCCTGCATGTGTCTCCTGCCATGCTGGCCACACTCCTGGACGAAAGCTTGGCTGCCTGTCAGACAGCACAGATGCCCCAACTGCCCAGCCTTCTTCTGCTAAAAACAAAAGGATTTCTCTCTCCCTTCTGCCTTCAGTGAAGGCACTGAAACCAGGCTGCAGAGCTGCAATCTCTACGACAATTGGTTCATAGGATAAACACGTTTAACTATACTTAAAACATCTTATAAATACTCTTATCAAATTCATACATAACACTTGCATAGAAAGGGATTTTTTTGCCACTAGTGAAAACATGTATTCCATTTGCTAATTATAGTTTAATATTCCCTACTACCTTTACTAGAAAAAGCCTATTTACAAAACAGACAACTTGCTAATTTTACAGTTTTATTTGACAAGTCTTTCCATGTTCCTGTAAGCTGGTGTTCCTTGTCCAAAACTGATGAGTGACCACATTTTGTATTTTAATTGCATTTGACCATCCCCAGAGATGAAAGAACATCTCTGCAGGCTTATCCATACTCATGGTTATTAAGTTCTGCTTAAGAATAACATGAGCCAAACACTACAGGTATTTGCAGTTAAATTCTCTAGCATCCCCTTCCCAAGACTGCTCCCTAGATTTGTGAAATTTTGTATGTAGCTTAACTTTAGACTAAATACAGTTGCAATTCTTTTTTAAAGGAATTTTAAGTTGATTTGATACCTCACTTTTCTAAAATTGTTTTGATACTACTGACTTTTCCATTCTTCCATCTTCTGTATACAAAAAAGGCTATTCAGTACCAAATGCCTGTGTCTGAGAAATTATTGGCAAGTGAAATTAGTGTCATCTGAATTCCCACAATCTACCTTTTCTAAAACTTTCTGGTTTTAATACATAGATTTAATACATAAACGATGAGCACAAATACATTTTGCAGTTTACATGCACACAAATTCACAGACCAAAGACAAAAAAAAAACCCCTTTCAGAAAAATGTTGCAATACAAGAAAATTTTTGCTTTGAGAAATCATAAGTGCAACACTGAATTTCCAAAGCAGAATTCCTCAATTCAAAATTCAGTGAAAAAGACCATACCACTAAATACAATAGATACAACTCCTTAAGAATTGTCCAACAATTTTGTATTCAAATATCGAGAGCAATTAAAGAAGGACAAAAAGTCCTCCTCCAAAAGTGACCTTTAAACTAGAGAATACACTGCAAAACCAACAAAAGTGTCTCAATACAACTGAGTTCTTAAAAACTACTTCCTATTTAAGAGACTACAGTTCTATTAAATGGTGTTGTCCAAATATCCTCTACCAAGGTTGGATATTTAAGTCTAAATATGCAGCTGGAAATACAAAAATGAATACTGCTGAGTAAAGCTGTTAGTTCTCCCCATGGCAATTAGAAAACCAACTATGTGTACAGTTTCATCTATTGCTGTGTCTTAATATATTTTTTATCAGAACAAGTCAGAACTAATTTTTTATCATTTATTCATGCTTTTACATTTGAAATTTGTTTTCCATCAGTTATTATATATTATTATACAGCTGTAAATTGGCAAAAAAAGTAACTCAAGTAAGATAAGGGTCATCAAAGAGATATCTTGAATTAATAGTGCATCAAATACCAACAGGTACTTTCTTTCACAGCCTATTTAAAAATACAAAAAGCTTTTTCTCAATCAAAAAGCTACATTATGCTGTATCACCTAGCCAAAACACAGAAACTGCTACTAGTCCTACTGCAAAGGACACATGTACTCCTCCAACTCTCACGCAGGCTGTCAAAGAATGGGTTTTAAACTTAACATGAATATTTGAAAATTTATTTATGGAAGAAAAAAAAAAAAGAATTTAAAACATGATCTTTCATTGGCAATATCAATCACTCCATAACTGAAATTTTTTTAATATTACTGACCACTCACCTCTGAATTAAAAAAAAAAAAACACAACAAAATCCCCAAAACAACAAAGCCATTACCTGTAAAATTTTTAATACAAATTTTAATTTTGGTACCCTGCCTCTAGAGTAAAATACTTCTAACAGTACTACTTGCTTTATGGTTATAAGAAAACCAACCAAAACAAAAACAAAGAACCCCATAAAATAATTTTTTAATGGAAATATTTTCATTTTAACCAGCTTTTTACAATAGGTTTTGTTCTTTTAAAGCAGCCCATTACAATTCAAACTGAAACAAAGCACTCCAGAGTGCTGAAAATTTTAACCTTGTTATAATATTTTAAAACAACAACTTCCATTAAAGAGCTGAAAGATTCAAGCTAAACAAGTTGGAGGCTGATAAATTTGAGGAAGTCAAACAAATTAACTAGGACAACTCCCAATATAAATACCTAGAGCAAGAAAAAATATTTTAAAAACAATTTATGTTAAGTTCAAAGATGTATATAAAAAGTTAAGAAATAAATTTCAGCTGAAATTAAAATATGTTTTAGTTCTCCCAAATATTAAACCAAATTTTACAAAAAAGCTTTCCTTGTTCTAAATACCTTCAAAGACAAGGCAACCAGCAATTCTCATTCAATTTACTAATTGTTTTCTGTAAGATGCAGCAGAAACAAGGAAATTTCTCAAAACTCATTTTTATTTAGAAGTAATATTTATTCATGAATATTTATTCATTTATTTTAGCCAATTTTTGTTTCAGATACTACGTGTTATTTTTCTTGTGTATTCTAATAAAATTGTAATTCCATCTGACTTCATACAGATGCAGTTAAAAACAATGATCCTTTTTTGTTAACCAAACAAGATCTTCATCTCCAAATACTACAACAATGAATTATATTGCATATTAATGCATACAGTTAGTAAGTATGCAAAGTGAACAGTGTCTTTTTAAAAACAAACTGAAAATTGTATTAAGAAAGCAGCAACTAACTTTTCAGGAAAATTCTTAAGAAAAACCCTACGATAATGCAATGGAAATTAAGTAATTCATCCACTCAGTATAGAGATAAACAACTTTTTGACAGCTAGAATATTCAGATCAGACATTCATTTAGTTTTATGCTATTTATTATTACTTTTATAATTTCAAATTAGCTTGTCTTTGCTTCTTTATTACTAAGGAATTCAGTAGACTAAAGTTTCTTCTGTTACACAGAAAGAAAAAAAAAAAATTCTGCACATTTTCAGACTGCAAACTCCCACTCCTTCTCCCCCCTCCACCTACATGTCCAGTTTCCAAGAAAATGTTCAAAGGCCAAGATCCATATGGGATAGTCACTGTTTTAAAAGCAACATATCCATCAACAGCACTCTTTAAAGGACACTGCTATAAATTCCAGAAATCTTCAACTGCATTTCAGATACAGAAATGGAGCTTTACAGCTCTATTAATGACTTCTTGTATCTTCTTTAAGAAGCTCAATATTAAAAAAAGCCACTAGAACAAATCAGAAAATGGAAGCTCTTCTCTAAATGTCAAAGTGAAATTCTGACATTTCGACAACCAGGCTGCTTGATATCACTGTTTTCTAAGCACAGGAAAAAGTAGTGTCAAAGTTTTCCATGCATCAAACACTATTTGGTTTGGAGGCTTCTGTAAAGAAATCAACTCAACAACTGTATTAAAAACAACTACAGCATTAATTCTTGTAATTTACACTGTGTTACACATGCCTGTTATTAGGAAAGGTACACTCAAATTCCAGTATCAGATACCGAGTTTCCTGTACCCAGAGCACTTGAGAGCAAAAGGTTAAACTTTTAAGGATGTAAAATAGGGACACAGGTGGGCAGAGCTAAAAACACAAATTCTGGAGGCTTCCATAAACTGCCTCACATATGTTCTCAGCCCAGTGGCAAAATGAAGTAGAAGTCTTGCTAGGCAAATTTAAATGGTCTTGGGATTATAAATCCTCTACACAATAGGAAAATGGCTGTCCTGGTCTCAAATAGAAGGCATTTAAATGAATGGGGTTTCTCAGCACCTCCAGTTCCAATTTCTGTCTACATATTTAAATTGAAGCTTGCTTGCTTTAAATACAGTCTCTTTCAAATACAACAAAAGTATTTCCACCTAATTTGTAATATTTTAAGTGACACTGTCTTGATTTTGTAGCATGTCCTGATAAGAGAAAATAACCAGACCTATTTTAAACCTAAGGCAGCCCTATAATTCTAAGAACATATTTATAAGGTTTGGGGAGAAGGCACAGTAGCCCTGTAGGACTTCCCATTGCTTTCTGTTCCCTTGATGTAGAGAAGGAAAGCAACACTGTTTTGTCTCTCCTTCACAAACACTAACAGAAGATATTGACAAAGAAATCACTAATATGCATGAGATGCTCCAAACTGTCTACCTCAATACACACTCCTGTCTCTCAGAAAGTATATCATAGCTTATGTCCCCTCTCCTCTTCCAGCATTTGATGGACAGATGATTTACATTCAGCTACCTCACATTTATATGAAGTAAAAGAGGTGCACAGGACAGTTTAGGGTACAAATTCAACTTCCTAAGACAAACCTACTCAATTTAAGAAAAGATAAATTAAAAAAAAACTCACAGCAAGTACAAAGCAGACTATCCTGAATGCAGGATGATAACCCTTCAATTCAAAGACCCTTCCAGGTAACCAAAATGGAATCATGCTATTTTAGACACATGACTATAGTTCTAACTTAGTCTTTTCATTTCTTCTTCACTCAAATTTGCTCTCAGTTCTGTACCTGAAAATCAGAGACGTAATAGATGTTATAAATAGAGACTGAAGTTTGGATTGACAAGCCCAAACCTGAGCAGATAAACCACAAAGCAGCAATTATACAGCCCCTCAACTCAAAGAAATGCACTGGAAGATAATGGTGCAAATACTGACAAAAAGGTCAATATCTCAGCATCAAAAAGCTCAACATAGTCCCTCCCGAAAGTACAACGGTCACCCACTCCTTGAGCTTACTCTGTTTTGCTCCAGGTGATCCATACCAACACCAAGCATGATGTAAAGCCTTAGTAATTCTACCATAAGGCCAGAATGTCCATGGTCTGCTATACTAATGTTTTCAAATGTTAAATAAGTGTTACAAGAAAAGACAAGATGTTTATTAAGTTTTTTCTTTAGAAACATCAAAAATCCTTAGAAGCCTGTCATAGATACTGCAGTTTTCTTGTGAGCTCCTTTCAGGAAGAGAAAAGCAAACTAAATACCCTTTTCTTCTGTAGTAACTTACTCTTTGAATTTCAATGCACATAGCTTCATTAATCAAGGGCTCTCTGGTTATTTGCAATTAAATCTACAAAACAGACCTCTCTGTCTCCAAAGGGGAAGTAACAGGATGAAACTCCTCACTTAACAAAACAGCCCATCTCCTCTGAGGTTTAGTCCTCATAGCCAAAACACAAAACCCCACAACTCACACACAAACCAGAACAACTTCTTCTGTAGATTAAAACTCAATAACTATAGAGTAATAATAGAGTAATAAATTTATCTCCTGTTCTGAAGAACAATTTCCCGAATGAACAATTAAAAAAATATCTTGCAGGTTGGTTAGTAAATCGTTAGAGCCCATACACAAGAAGAATTACATTTTCACTACATCAAAATACATTTTCCCTTTCTTTTTTCTTTCACTTTCCATTTTCTTTAATTTACAAAATACCAAAGACTGTGATCAGGAATGATGGCAATGATTGCATACAATTTAGACAGTCTACAGCCTAAGTCCTAAATCAATTTTCTAGTGCAAAATACAGCTACAAAGTCATCTATTAGAAAGAGCACCCCTAAATGTCCACCTGACCAAACTGACCAGCTATTCACAGTGAGAGAGGTGTCCATCCAAATGCATTTACCAAGACCACAAAAATCACTTATCAGTAAACAAACATGTTCACCACTGAAGTAACTGGCAAAAAAATCCATCTCTGCTGGAATCTTTCCCCTTAAAAGCAACAGAGGTGGGCATGCTCTCTAACACAGCAGCTTTGTGCTTTATGTCCGCATACATTGCACACGTCTCAATTCCTGCTTTATGGACATACTGCACAAAATAAAACATTTTTGAGACTCAGAAAGTGGAAGGAAACCTTCCATTACACATTCCAAGAAAAAGGCCAATTTCTTTTGGCATGAATGCTAATTTATAAATTCTGTTTGCATGGTATGAGAACGTGTCACAGAATAGGCACGTAGTGTTCAGGTCTTCAAAAAACCTGAGAAACAGAAAGAAATTGAACCCAAGTGGAAAGACCTATAGCAAAAGAAACAAATTAATACTTCAAAAGACCCTGGAACATTAAGCATCAAGACAGCCCAAGGACACAAAAAGAGCAAGATCCAGTAATACTGACAGAATTACTTAGGGTTGCATATTGAAGGAAATAGACACATCCAAAGGAAAAGGATTCCCTAAAGATTCTAAAGTGGTAGAAAGCGCAGCCACTGTCACTTCTATATTGAAAAATCTCTTGTCCTTTGAGTCACTGTAATTCTTTGGAAAATGGTGTCCCTGACAGTGCAAGCAAAGGCTATTGATTTTTGCCAGTTACCTTAGCTTGGTCTTTAGAAAGGTCACCCAGCTCCATATACCACATAAGACACACAATACCTTCAAATCAGATATTGTCATCTGTTTCTTCTCTCTGCTACCACCTCCACGTGCTAGGACATGAAGCCAAAAGGGAGGACAGTATGCAGAGCACACAAATACATGTACCCCCATAAATATGTGCTTATGGGAAAAGCCCAACCCAGATAGATAGGTGCAATGCAGTGACCTACACTGCTGTCCCGCTTCTGCTGTCTCAGACAAGTTCAGTTCTCCCAGGAACCTGAGGGAAAGGAAGACAGAAGGGAACACAATGCAAGGAATCCAGTATAAGACAGTATTTGGCAAAAAACATACTCTATTTTCACTGGTTCAGAAGAAGAGACATAATTAGCGGATTGCTAAAGTATTTTATTCTATGTAAAAAATGAAACATCAAAAGAGCTGAGGGTTCAGACACAAACTTTTAACACTAAGAAACTCAAAGACTCTGCCTCCACAACTGGCACAGGGTGTAGGAAGAGCTACTGGCAATGGAGTGACTCTCTTAATAGTGAGCCATGAAACTACCTTGGGAGCTAATTTTTGGGCTTGCTCTAAGGCCAGATTGAAATATAACTGGCTCAGAGAGAGGCAAAACCAAGGGTCCTCCAAGGTGACAACTGAGGGAAATGAAACCAAAGTACACAGCCACACCGAGTTCAAGTGATCCTTTTATCTTTTCACACATCATTATGATTAAAATAAAGGCTCATTCTTCAATCTGTAAATGTCAATGTACCTCCAAGCACACACACACACACACTTTGCATGGGGAAGGGAGAAAAAAGTACACCTATTAGATAAAACTTCTAATACAATACAAAGAACAAATCTATTCACTCAATATAGACTAAAAGTAGGAGGATTTCTTTATGCTTTCCGACTTGCAACATTTTACGGCAACCATTACAGCAGAAAAATCTGCTGAAAGGTAGGGCACATCATGCTTTCCATTATATGTTTGTTTTAAATTCTTGAAGCAGCACATCCTTTAAAAGATCTACCCCAATAAATAATCTATCCTAATAAACAAAACTTCAGAATACAATGCATGCAATTGTGAACAGAAAGAACGCAAACTTCTGCTCCCATCACAAGCAACAAGCTGCAGGTTCTGCATTCACTGCTGCTTTTGGTTTTTCACTTTGGAGAAGATAAAAGGCCTGGTGCATACACCCAGCAGAGAAACTCGTATCAAGCAATAAAAGAAGCATCATTCTGCACTTTGTGTTCTCCAGAATGTTCCCCAAATTTCTTTGCTTTCAACTCTTTAAAAGGCATAAGTTTGTGTTTCATTTTGGTTGGGGTTCTTTGTTATGGTTTTGTTTGTTTGTTTTGCATTAGTCTGCTCTGCAACATCAGATTTTTCCTTCTCAAGCAGATGTTTCTGTAGCAATTACAATACAGTATTTTTTAGAAAGTCTGATTGCCGCGGGTAAAAAAGCCTGAGTAACTTGGAGCCTTTAGCAGCGGTCTCGTGTCCTGAAGAAAGCGACTTCGGCTTCACCCAGTCTCTGATTGAACAGAGTCGAGCCGAGCATCAGAGCTCCCACAGAGTTCAGGCTCAGTTCACACACAGCAGTTTAATTTAAGCAGGGAAGTAAAGAGACGAGAAAGGGTTCTTTTCCGCTTATCACCAGCAAGGTTTTATTACTGGAGCATTGGGGGGTGCAGTAAAGACGGCCAAAATGGAGGTCAGGGGTGTCTGTTATAGACGGCGGGGCCGAGCCAGGCCATCAGCCATGCCCAGAGGCACCGCAATATCTGATTATATTTCCACGAAGCAGAGACTTGGATTCCTTTAATGCTACTTTCAGTAGACACAGTTGATATGCATATTGAAGTTATTTGAATATTTGCGGATGTACAACAGGTCCAAACCCATAAATTTGTGAGTTTGTTTCGCATTCTAAATAACTATTTAAATGGGTAATAGTAACACTAACTCAAAATTACTTTTTGCCATTATGTATCTAGTCTCTAGTGAGAAAGCAGACCCTACCCTGTCATCAGCATCTTCTTGTGTCATTTTCCATACTCAGCACTACTGCTATTTAGAATGTCTCCATATCTTCAAAGATGATCAATACAGTGAAAACAGTTACTTAAGCTAAGTCTAGGTTTTAATGATGATCGTGAGGCAGGTATGTTTAAAAAATAAAAAATAGCATTTGAATTAGTTACACAAATCATCTGCTACCACTCAGTGGCATCAGCACTGCCAGCTTCTAACTCCACGTGCTTTAGATGGGAGTGGAAGAAATCTCTTCCCCTGTGTCTGAAATAATTGTGAACACCTCCCATTTCTCCTTTCTCAGCAACCCTATAACCACAATGATCTATTATTACTGTGAATATGGAAGAAATGCAATTGTTCCAGCTTTTTTTCCCCTGAAACTAAAGACACCACACCTAAAGAGAGTTCCTCAATTTCATCACTGGTGAAGAGTCACCACTGTTGCCACACTGTCTCACAAATAAACATGCTTACTTTGAGCAATGCAACTACAAAGCAGGATGAAGCACAGCAGAGAAAGTGCTTTTGTTGAACAAATTCAACCATGAAACGAGCTATTTTGACACAGAGATCCTAGGAAACTGAGCAAGAATTTGTGCTGTATATAAACACTTCCACTACTTCCTCTCCCTAAAGTTGAACTTAAATTCTTGTATACTGACTCCTTTAAAGTGCAAATAGAGATGACTTACCCTCATCAATCCTCCAAGAGACATGACAGACATACCACTACTGTCATGCCTACATTTTCTGACAAGCCAGAAAGCTTCAAGGCAACACTCAGTAACACAGGAAAAATACTTTTATTTTTGCTGAATTCCCACTGCTAATTTTACTAGAGATTTACTAGATTTTACTAATTTTACTGCTAATTTAAACTAGAGATGTTTGGCTAAACAAAAACTTCATATAATTCCTTCTTAGGAATCTTTATATGTGATAAATAATTTGAGAAGTAGGTATACACTGTAGGAAGTTATTTATGTTTTAAAATCAGCTTTATTAAATGCTGGTTTTTGAATTGAAAGACTAGCCTTTCTTACAGGCCCCCAACAAGGAAGTCCAAAAACATTGGGAACTTGAAGTTCTAAAGAGATTAAAATAACTTCTACTTGTCTTAAAAGGTAGTCCTGTTTTTATTAACATGAGCTGTATAAGGCTTAAGAGGCTGTGCCAAACAACAGGGTTATTACACAGTGATAACATATTTATTCTTATTTCCACTGTTCTTTCATTCTGTAGTAAATGTTAAACTCTTACGGTGTCCAGAGAAGACTAGAATTGGAAATAACTAATTAAGAAATAACAAATATTTTCAAACTGGTACTTGGTCATATTACTAGTTTAATGTGTTTTCTCTGATCTTGCAGGTCGTGTGGCTCAGGCAGTTCACTGATAAACAAACAAATTCATGAAGCAAAAAGTATGGAAGAGTCAATTTAGTGCTCTGACTGTGCCAAACATACTGTGCATACTGCTTATGATTACACTTTTAAAAACTGCTGCTGAAGAACTGGAAAATGTTCACTTAAAAACCACAATGTTAGTGTCACATAAGTAACTTCCACCAGTGAAAGACTTCAGTAATCAAATTCCAATACTTAAAACAAGGTTTAGAAGCAACCTGATGAATGTCAAAATATCACATTACACAATTAAATCTACTAGACATATCATATCAGAAGTACCAAAATTGCACCATTAAGATATTTTTAAATAGAGAAAAATCCTCAAAACCAAACCAAACAAGCAAAAAAAAATAAAAAATAAAGGCCACTAACATACACAGCAGAAGTTAAAGGTTGATAAATTATTTGGAGAATGAGATTTCATAACCATGTGATACAGAACTCTGATGGTAATAGCTTAAATATGAGTTAGGGAAAAGGAAGTAAGTACACCAAGCCTGTTAACCAACAGTAAAGAGGAACAGTTTTCCATTTTTAAAGAAAACATTGCATTAAAGAGTGACCAATTTCTCATTTCTGCTTCTTACAAGGCACTGACTCTCCAAAGAAAAAAGAGCTAACTTCCCTGTCCATTTCCAAAAGGGCACACAGAAGGTGGTATAAAGCAGCTCTCAAATGGGAAAATATGAACTTATAAACTTGAAAAAAAACCCCATTTTCATAAAAATAACTGGGGAGAAGGGAGAGGTATAAACCTGTTGATTCCTGGAACAACAGTACATATGGTATTCACAGACAGCTGCACAGATCTACAGACTGACCCAGGTAGACACACACCATGAGAAACACAGGAAATGCTCCTGGATGCTCCTAACACTTCTGAAATAATGTGCTAGGAACACTGATGCAATCAAGGACTGTACATTACATCTCACCTGGCAATTCTTACTTTTCAAATCTGGCACACTGAGTGAGTTAAAACTATAAAGTTACCGAAAAGTTTTGCAGACTTACAGAAGTTTGATAAAGTAGCCATTTGAGGAGTCTCTCATGCAACTCCAACATCTGTTATCAAGGTTACTGTTATTTGCCATTGCCACCAACACTCCTTTGGTTCTATTGTTCCTACAGATTTGCAAACACCTCTCCAGTATTCTTGGTGTTCAATCTCTCTTTTAATACACCTTTCATTAACCCTTTTTCTTTCACAGGGCAACTGCTCAAAACCCATGCCAAGAGCAGAGTGGAAATGCCTTCAAGGTTTCTTATGTGGTTGTTCACTAAAGGGAACAAGACCAGAAAACTGTAAGAAAAGCCGATATGCAGTGCTGGTTGTGAAGCAAGAGCAGTAACATTCAGAAAATCATGAATTCCCATGAAAATGGCACCCTGCTGCTGGATCACACACTTCAGTCACTCGTGGCACACTGCTGCCTGGGGAGTTGTGCTGCTGCCAGGAAAATGACTTGCAAAGGGATGGAAAAAATGCAGAAGTTTTACTCTGAGTACACAAACAACTGACTTCTCAATTATTCTGGCTTCCTTCAGATAAGGTTTCTGTTTGGCATGACAGAGATGAGCCAGCAGGCACAGATCATCCTTGCTCAGAAGGGGAAACCCGTGGAGTCGCAGTCAAAGGCAGCTCTGGGGGTGGTGCTGGCAAACACCCACTCAAACCAAATGGATAAGGGAATTCCTTTTCACCCCCCAGCACATGAATTATATTACAGAAAATTACAGTTTAAAAGATGCATGCTGGAGGTCTCTTGCTTAGTAAGACTTATTCAAAATGCATAAAAAATACCCTCCCCGCAAAAGAAGCTGTACAAGGAAACTATTTTAAACTTCATTATAATGAATGAAGATGAAATTTTAATTACAGGCCTGGAAGCTGGCTTTTGCCTCAAGAATAGTAATAATTACCAGATTTCATTCAGTACGAGCAAACAGAAGACAGCAATTTGAAATGGCCAAATTACCATTAACTTTTCACTTGCAGTATCAAGTTAAGACAAAAAAGGGAATGAGAAGATAAATCATTCAAAATACTCAACAGGTGGCCTATACACCACATTTCCATAATTAAAATTGGGCCCTTGTAGCTAAATATTCATTAGACTTCACTGAAGTAAGAGATTTAAGAAGACACAAGTAGTATATATCAGACAGAAAAATGACAAAACTAGACATCTATCAAGAGAAAAATCACAAGACTCAGAGTTTCTCCAAGTAATTTAAAGAAAGTTAAAAGTTTTGGAAAAATTCCCTGATGACAGAACTAAAAAGATACAGTAGAAGTACAGAGTAAGGCCTTAAACGGGCCTTACAAAGTGAATGGCGTAGAAAAGGCTATTGTTTTGTAAAAAGGTGTAGGATGATTCAAAAGTATCTTTTTAGAAATTACTGGGGGTCATTTGAAATTTGAGGTGAGCTGTTTTTCAGTCTACAAGTAACTGATTTAATGAACATACCCTAAACAAGTGTTAGTTAGGATTTTAATAAGCACCCAATACATTCAGGAGAGCTGTCTCTGAATACATTTCATTTGATGTTCTTTTTAAAAAATGACAAAATATAATAGAAATTCAAGAAGGCTTAAAACATTGCTAAAAATTGGCTGATATTTTAAAACATCAAGCTGCCTGTTCTAGGTACCCACATGCCCATTAACCTTCCACCAACCCCAAGCCAAAAAACAGTAATGCCAATAGGATTCTATTAATAAAGTATTCAAGGGTTGAGATTCAATTAATGACAGTCAACAGTTCTGGGAAAATTAGTTTTTAGCATCTAACAGGCATGACTCCATTCTTTGGTAAGATTAAAAGTTTTCCCAATAAAGACAACTTTGGAAAGGTAGTAAACTTTTGTGGTGTACTTTGGTTTTTATGTATGAGACACCAATATAACTGGTGCCATAAAGTTTCATTAGAACACAGACTGCCAAGGATGAACAACTATTCAGATGATGCATCTCCAACAGCCAATGAGGGGAACTATTAATTAAATAATCATGGCTCTTATGGAGTCTGCCACAATTTGAACTATGGCTGGCACTTTTCATATTTATTGAATATAGAAGTATAAATCAACCACCAGTAATTACCATGGATAAGCACAAGCATGGCAGATAGCTACAGGCAATCACATAGACAACCCGTGACATCATTTGCATGATAACAATGCTTTCAGATGAAATTTTTTAATACCAGGAAATGTAATCTATTAAGGAAGAGGCAGGGAAAAGTGAATCTCCATGGGAACAATCATTTGCTGGAGCAACAAAAGTATGAAAGGCGGGTCTAGGTACATCACTGGAAGCAGTTAAGAGTGCTGTTTCTCTCCTGAGATTTCACAAGACTCATGATTAATTATTGACTTACTACTAAATGCCATTTTGTTGGGGTTTTTTTTAAGTTCAGTACCTGGTATTTTGGCAGTAGCTTCAAGATCAAAGTTGGAAACAGATTTGGTCTAAGGACTAATACTCATGACCATCATTCCCAACTCTGCTGGATTAGGAGGTATTTTCATGAGAATTTTCTTGTGATCTTGGAGGGGCAATACATTAGACATATTTGTATAAAGAAAACTTAAGACCTTGCTTCACTGGGTGAAGCAAAACTTTCAAAAGCTGTTACACTAGACGAAGCATCAGTCTTGCAATTTGCAAGCCTTTGTTTAAAAAAAAGGAGTGCATTTTTGATGGCCTCTCAGAACAATGGATCCTCTAAGGAAGGACACATGCTCTGCTTGTTCTGAATGGGAAATTACTGTAGAGCAAGACAAGCAAGGCTTAAAGACTATAGTTGAGGACTCTGATTCAGGAAAGGTTAAAAAAAATTGCATAGATACGTGGTGCACAGCACATACACATTTCATTATGGTAAGTAGGTCACAGCCCCATAACTATTAAAAAAGAATACTCTTAAGTACCAGGTCTTTTGGGTGGATGTTAAGAATATTCTGAATCAGTCTGTGAGTTAGGTATGTCTTAGGCAGTTTCTCACTGTCACAGGATGTATGAGCGTAAAAGAGTATGAGAGGTGCTTTACACTCTGGAAGCTCAACAGGCAAGTGTGGTCACAGCACAAGAAAAAGCCAGGCTCCATCACAAGATAACTTCAGCCTCAGCTGAACAAACACACAGAGAAAATCATTAGAAAGGGTACAGAGAATGAGTAAATTGTCATAACAGTGCTTCAGAATTTTAAAACCCACGTAGGTTTGTGCAAAGGGCTGAGGTTCGGAAGATGTGACAGTAGGGAGGGCTCAGCCATGGAACCACAACGCTTTTTTCTCACACTTTTTCATCATTCACCACCAGAGTGAAGGGAAGCACCCTACTATGCAGCTTTGTTAAGACTGTAAAGATAAATATGCTACATATGCTAGGACACATCTCTGATCCTTCACCTAGAAAGATTTCTGCTGGACATAAATAAAAATGTGTTTACATCAAGCAAATGCTGCCCATATTTTATACAAACACTTGATATATTACCACAACAGAACTGTAATCCTTTCCTAGGGTAGCTTTCAGACAAAATATATACATTAAATTTATGTTTTAAACAACACAAATCCATATAAAAGGAGCTTAAGGTCACAACTGGGATTTTGATTTTAACCACACAAATCTTTGAAAAGGCATAATCACATTTCCTGGCACTGTAATGAGTATTCCAAGAGTAAATATAGAAAGTACTGTGGTACTAAATATTACCACGGTAAATTTCATTATAACCTTGTTTGCCTGCCATCCATCCTGCAGCCTTCAATTTCCATGTACTTTATGGCAATTCAGCAGTGGAGGACATGGTAATGAAAAAGTGACTAAGGAACCCAACCCGTTAGAAGCAACAGTGGCACAGGATAATCCTATATAAACTATTGCTGTGTTATTTTTAGGTGAACGTTTTAGCTTTCTAAAAAGTCTAATCCCAAATCCTAATTTTTCTATTGAAGAGTCATTTTGTACAGCAGTCTACAACAGAACAAGTTTTCCCTGTGTAAGACTTCATAAAACACAGGCAAAAAACCAAAACAGAAGCAAAAGAAAACCCCTCAAAACATTTTCATGTGCCTTTTTCTGTTTTATTCATTACATACTAAAATACCATTAGTAGGTTTTCCTGGCATAAAGCAATAATGTATCACTATGTTTATAACTTTTTCTAGCCATATGCAAAGCCTTTTTTGATTAGTCATTAAAAATCATAGAGGGGAAAAAAACATTTCACTTGATTTTCCCATATGTTTCTTTAAAATACACACAAAATTTTTCAAAGCTAGATAATTTCATATGTATGATACAACGTTGTGAAGACTTCATGTGCAAGTATAAAATAGAATACATATTAAGGACTTGGAAGTCAAACCAACATCTCAGACCACAGAAACTTAACCCCTGGCTTTGTACACAGCCACACTGTAAAATCCCATTCATAAAGTGATTTAGCTTTGGCTATGATACCCATGCTGAACAATCCAGCTTACATCCTTCAACTTTCAAGTGAGAGGACTTGGCATGAAAGGAGAGGCTTCAGCAGTTGATATTCTCTATGAAAACACAATTCCTCAGCCATAGAAAATACACAACCTCTGACAAACTGGAACAGAAATAACATCTTTTTCTTCTGGATGTGATGTAAGAAAACCTGTTACAGATTTTTACACGATTCTCCACCCACACCCACTCACTCTGTATCTCCCTTCCACTCCCTCAATCATCCACTATGTCACCTCAAACTAAGAATTAAGACAATCCAAACACTAATGTTAAAAAAAATATTTATATGCACATTACATTCCCAATCTGAAACTCATCAAGTCTACTAAATTTATTTCAAAATACAAAAGGACTTACCCAACGTGTCTTTTAGATTTTTAACCAGAGAACCTTTCTTCAAGCTGTTTTTTCTCTCCACATAATTTGATGGCACATATCCCGTTTTGTTGGCCGCGTTTCTTACCCTCCACCATGTCTTAGAATCATCTAATAGCCAAAGACGCTCATTTTTCTTGATGTCAAGTTCTTGGTCCTGCTGTGCAGTGTAATCCCACTTTGCAATAACAATAACTTCTTCTGTCATCTTTCATGGAGTCCTTCTGCAAAAAAAATATTCAAACATGATCCTCAGTAAATTGTCATATTATTCTTCATCTTTTTTTCCTCTGAATTCTTCTAAAAAAGGCAAGGAAAAAAAGCTAGGGAAAAATGAGAATGCCATAGAGGGGAAAAATAAGAGAAGGCATATTGATCTTTCTTGGTTTTTCTGCCACTAAAATATGACTACACCTTGACAGCAAATTCTAGTCATAATGTATTACATTCACTTCCTCAGAATGTATATAAAATATTATCCAGATATACATTAACAGAAGCTAATTTAGAAAATCAATTTAGTTTTTGCATATAGCATTATAAAAGTGGCATTCCAAGTTCTGATCTGAGAAAAAAAATTAAATACCAGCATTCCAAAAAGATATTTTCCTTTTGCACTAGTTCCACATCCTCATACTAATAAACATATATAGGTTTTTTGCATTTAAACAAATTTATCCACCTTTTTTTAGCAGGAAGTTAAGAAATCATTCAAGAAGTAATGCAACTGAGCAGGGAAATCTGCCATCAATAAGAGGGTACTGTCTTTAGCAAGCCTTTGTTCATCATTTTGTGCAGGCAGCAAAACACTGCCTTTTCGGAGAAGCCTTCACTCCCACTGTGTTCCCAGGAAGATCCCAGCTCAACACAGTCCTGCACTGGGCATTAGTCAGCGGGCTGGAAAGGGGTACTGCTGCATTTCATTTCTTCCCTACCTGAAACACATCCAGAATCCCATGAAGACTGAATGAGTTGTCTTTTTCTCACTTACCTGTAAGAACAAGGATCTTTTTCAAAGCTATTTGTCAGCTGCATACAGACAGCTGCATGTCTCCACATCAGCCTACGCATCCCAGCAATTACCAGGAACAATGTGAGGAGCACAGTAGTGTGCAAGGAAGAGACAAGTCCAATGCCAGTACCAATGACATTTAAGTACATTATAATGCCAACCAAAACCTGTTGATTTCACCTTCTAAATTCTGAGAAGTCACCTAAAATGTTCTAATTGCTGCTGTGGGTGTTGGGGGAGAGGAAAGAGAGAGTAGCAGGTGATAACATATTTGAAAATCAATGTAGCAGATTTGGGGATTTTTCAAAAAAAAGTAGTGGATTTCCTTTAAACTACAGATTAGTAGCAAAAGGTGCAAGAGTACTTCAAACTATCAACATCCAAAGATCTTCGTAACATTTGACTTTGTTGCGTCTTGGAAGTCCACAACCCTATTCTGATACCTAATAGTTTATGTAACAGAAAGGTAATTAAAAAACCAAACCTCAATCAGAAATTCTGTTCAGCATGTAAGTTTTATCACCTATCTTCCAAAAGGATTCCTTCTGCAGTCTGTAACCACACACAGACACACACTTTTCCCTTTAGCTACAGTACAAACTGTGAAAACTGCATGCCAGACAACCCCATCTTGTTTAATCCTTTTTTGAGGACTCTTTTAAGTCCTTTCCTTTTTTAATCTATAATCATAAAACATAATAGCGGACCCTATTATAATTTAACAGCCTACTCTTACAATCAATTTTGTTTCCAGGAGAACATCATATAGGCTGGAGCTATGGTTGCTAAACAATTTGACAGCAAAGCTCTGGCAAACACCAGCAACATCACCCCTCATGGCCAAGGCAGGACATGAATGTAGAAAATCTGAAGCTGAGATCAAAAGATTTTGCATTTTCCAATCAAAAACCAGAAAGAACGTACACCAATTAAAACAATACTCAAATATGTGTTTGCTGAGGTCCCCAAGATGAATTTAAAAAGTAGCTCTAATGCTCTGAAAAACTGAGAAGCACAACCATTACAGTTCAAACAAGCTGTGACTTATGCAGGTAGAACTGACACTTTTACAAGAAATAAGTCAGTATACCGTTCAACCATTTTTTCCCCTAAAATAATAATCCCATCTGACAATGACAGAGGAGAGCCTGAGCTTTGGACCTGTCTCCAATAAACTGCCCTGCTTTCTGACCGACATAAAATGGACAGAGAGCCTACAGGTCGATAAACTGATGTAGCCACAGGGGACTACAATCAAACATGTTCTGGAGGCTGGTGTTGTCAATATTAATCTATCTCTCCAATTTAGATTGGTTTATTTTATCTCAGCAATTGTAAAATGGTCAATTCTTACTATTCCTGGGGACATGGAGAACATGAAGAAATAGGACATCATCAATGCAGGTGGTTGATGTAGTCACTACATAGGCTCCCCTTCTAAAAAAGGCTATTTTCACAACACAGGCAAGTTAAAATGATCTATCAATATTACAGCATATTAATAATAAAAAAACCCACATTAGGAACAATATTTGACTAGTGACTGATGGGAAAAAAAATCTTCAATTGACTCCTGTTGTAAGAGTTGTCAAGTCTTTCCCCAAGGTGTTGGGCAAGCACAGAAGCACAGGAAGAGATCATTTATCAGGGCTGACAACATCAACTGTAGTCCTCTAAAACTCACCAGGACAGGTTGCTCAAACCTACTCCATGTCTTAAATTCCCATTAGTGTAGACACGTACAACTGTCACCATGTCTGAGAAACTATGTAATTTCACAAGCAGACCCACTGCATGATGCAATTTTGGCAGTATAGAGAAGCCAAGTTTCTCAAGCACCATGCTCAGACATAACCCATTTCAGTAAAATAGTCCAGATTTTGCTGAATGTTTAGTAGCACAAGGTTTCCTTCCGGAGTGGGGACAGGGTTTAGAGTCAAAATGCATAATGTAATTGCAGCTAAACATTTGTACATTTAAAGCTGTACACATGCATAGAGTTTCATTGTGCTGACTTTTTATTTTTTTAGTTTAATGTTTGTTCTTTTTGCAGGGGGAAATTTTATTCTGTGTTTTGTGTTTGTTTCCTTTTGTTTTATTTTGTTTGGCTGAGGTTTTTTAATGTGGGGAAATACAGTACAGTTCTTAAAATTTTCTTATGATTACATCATTAACTGGCTCCATCAAGGACAATATGGTTCTTCCTGTGACATTTGCAGAGCTAGGATTTCCTAGTATGTGAGTAAGGATACATTTGTTTCCCAGAAGGGGGGCTTTCAAATTAATAGTTTTGAAATGCTTCTGCAGCACAGCTGTGTGCCAAATGAAAGATTATAAGCAGACAACATAACTAGATTTAGGGAAAAACATAAGGAAAAAACAGTAACACAGCCTACCAAGACATCAGAGTGTACCATAATAACTTGACATGGACTGAAAGCATGAAATTTCTTTGGTGTACTGCTTACAGACTGCCAAGCAAAATATACCACAGTTCCCATAGATTTTAATGGTAACATGAGATTTCTTCACATCAAGAAAATGACAATCCATTACTGCTAAGAGTGTACAACTTTCTGGAAAGTTCCTTCTCAAAAGGCTGAAAAGTCCTAAATCTGAAATACTGAGTCATCTTCTCCTACCTGACAGAAGAGCATTCCATACTTTAAAAAGCACTAGTGAAAAGCTTTGAGATTTTTCTGCAAGGAACTGTAAGTGTATGAAATGCATCAGTCTTTCCTCCATACAACATTGTTTCACAAGGCCCTGGTTTTTACCTTACCATATCAAGTGGCCATTTCCTTTACTTTTATGACAATCCAACTTCCAACCTTAAAAACCATAAACAACCCAAAAATGAAGACAGTACACTAAAGGAGCAGCCAGAACTCCACAATCCAGACCTTTAAAAGGCAATTCTTGTATGAGCTACATGACCAATACACAACTCCAACTCCTTTAAATGCAGCAATTCCTTCACTGCTATCAGATCTACAAAACTAATTTATTTTACCAACATTGTTATTTGCTGAAATGTTTAGATTGAGATCAGGCATTTCCAGCCACTTAATTTCTTTCCTCCAGTTTAGGTTTTGTTAGGAGAGGAGTACAGTCTTCAGTGGCAGCTGTCCTACTGCAGAAGTACACATGAAAATTTTTGTACACAAAATTACCCTTGGAAGAGAGGGGTAAACTGAAAAATTCCCTGGCCAATAAGGCAATGAATAAAAACTCTGCCAAAGTCAAGTCAGTTGTGACTGTAATGAAAGCCTGCTCAGACAGGTGAGGAATATTAACTAACCATATGGCAGAATAAAGGCAGACACTGGTGGAATATCTAGTACCGTAGCTTTTGTACAACTTTATGAGAATAAAGTCCAGAAAGAAAAAGGTTATGTTCAATAAACTCTCAACAATTCAACAACTCAGCAATGACAGAAAAACAACTTAAACAAGAAAACACTTATGCCATTTTGAAGCCATGCTTAAAACTGAACCATACAAGAGCTTAGGGAAACTTAAACATAGAGGAACTTGAGAGAATTTGCTCCAACAAGCTTGTAAATCTACTAGCGATTCTTCATGTGAAAGATTTACTCAGCTGGTGTTATTTTAAACATCAAAGTAAACAGAATTGTTACATCAATCTCATTCTCTTTTAACCAGGCCAGGATTTCAACCCCCATGCCCTCCCTTTTCATATACAGGACTAATATATTTTTTCCCACAGTCATAAATAGGAAAGGATCCTTATCAGCATGCCATGTGAACTATAATCTTCTCCTACAGACTTACACAAATTAACACTATGGCTAGTTTAATGCCCTGGTCCAGTGGGTAGAAAAGCAACATCTTTTCTTGCCCTCAAGAGGAAGGCTCACAGTTATTTCAGGGTTACTTAGGACAGTGCAAACAGGAGGTATGTTTGAGCTTAAAAGATGCAGAGAAAGGAAACAGTTGCTCTCTCTGTTCACGATTTGTTTTGCAAAAAGGAACATGACTGAAAAATGACTGACAGTAATGCTTGAAATTTAATCCCTCACCAAGGGAACAAGCAAAAATTCTAATAATAGGCAGTGCCAATTGATATAATAGACTCTTCTGGAATTGGATGTCTTGCTAAGACACACTGAAAGAAAGGGACAAAATTGATACAAAGGCTTTTACATGACACTGAGGTACATAAAACACATAATTTATACAATATTATGTACATATACAATGTTATATAATGTTATATATATACAATGTTGAGTAAGATATAATTACAATATAATATTTAGTTAATTACATGGGGAGAATGAAAAACTAACTAATGACGTATCATGGTTTTCTCTAAGATTTGAAGGCTGAACAACCTCCCCTCCTGTCCCCTGTCTGAAAAATATAAATGGGTTTTGACCCCTGCAGCATTTGCTGCTGACAGGCCAGCTATCTGGTGGCCACCTGGTTAATCTTTCATAAGTTATGGCAAATGGACAATATTTGATAATCTAAGGAAACACAGTTGCAGAATAAAAGAAAAAAAATGTCTGTGTTCGTCAAGCCCTGTTCCATAGCAACTGGATGTGCTTATTGTATTCTTCAATTAATAACTGCAATTAGATCACTTCAACAGAAGTCACTCCAAGTCTGAAGCTTTCTTGTTTATGATGATGTAATCTCTTGTTAGCCTGCCTACTGTTTCAGGAAGTTTAAAGTTTTGTTTTCACCTGCAGTTTTTTCCTTTGTTGCATATGTGGGTGTGTGGTTAGTTTTCTTATATCTGCCTGGATGAATAGTTTTGACATATAGAAAGATTTCAAAAAAAGACATCTCTACATTTGAGATTGTTTCACTTAGCTCTTGAGGGCCAGGAAGACACTAAACACAAAGACAGAACTCAGAAGGCATTAAAAAGAACGAGAAGTGTGAATTCAAATAAACACTCATGAAAAAGAATGCACCTTTTGGATCTACTTTTAGCTATTTCCAGTGGAACATGTTAGAAAAAACAGGAAAATATACTCTCCTTCATCCAAAGGCCAAAGTTAACCTCAGCCAAGGAAGACATATATTTCTAATGATTGCTACTAGGAAATCTCAAAATGAAGAGGTTTAAAAAGAGTAAACAAACTGACCGAAATTATGGCTAATCACAGTCCTTAGTTAAACCAAGAAAAGCCTTTCCATGCTTTGTTACTTGGGCTATTTGTTGGTGCTTGGACAAATAGAGATGGATCACACAAAGGCCACCTTGTCTAACTGCTTCTGCAGTTTAATACTTCATATAATGTGTGTCAATCCACCCCAAGGGACACATTTCTTTGGAAAGAGGTCACTGCATCAAAAATTACTGTAAGACTACTTACTCTCTCTCTCACTTTTAAAGAAAGTTAACTAAATAGATGTAGTGAACAAGCATTCCTCACCCAGCTCTGCAGTTTTGAGGTGTCAAACTGATACCTGAGCAAAAAAGTCCTCCACACCCAGGCAGCCTAGAAGTGTTGACTGTTTTAGCACAAGCTTGACCATTAATTTGGGGTATTTCACTATTAGGTCTCATTAGGATGCATTGATTACAGAACTAAAAGTGATAGCCGAGTAAGTGCAAGTAATTATTATCTAATCTACTTTGATGTGCAAACTGAAGACAAAGTCACAATCAATAGATGCTGCTGTCTGTACTTTAAGGGGTCAGTTTTCCAAAGCTGAAAGCAAAAGATGAGTGGAAACTGTAAAAAACAAATGTGAACAAGATGTAAAAAAATTAATCCACTGCAGAGGAGGAATGTTTCATTATAATTTCCAATCTACTCTCACAATTTAGCACTTAGGAAAGAAGCACTGGTTAAAAAAAAAAAACTGTTAAAAGTGAGCTAAAAGCTCTAGAGGTTTTCTGTGTGCTCTCTCCCTGGTCCTTTCTTTGAAAAGGAAAAACTGATAGCAACAAGCTCAAGTCAGAAAATGCAAACTGAAAGTATCAAAAGAAGTAAAATTCAGCTCATCAAGAACTATAAAAAAAGGTATTAAAACTGCATTGGAATAATTTAAATATTAGCAAAAGAATAAGCACAGAATTAAATAGAACATTAAGCTGACTGCACATGATGCAGGAAAAAAGTTTAATACTTATTTCTACACTATGAGATTATTTTACAGAGATAACCGTTTTCTTCTGTGTCATTAACTAGCATATAAAAGTAGTAAGAAAAATTAAAACACTTCTAATGTTCAAATGCACCCCAAGATACCAGAACCATCCACAAAGCTATTGCAGCTTTAGCTATTCACTAAACTTTTTTTACACTTCTTTTATGATCCTGGTTTAGGTTTATCCATCTACCCAAGATGGAGAGATTTAACAGCCAGCTAAGGGATGGCCCCACTCCCAGATGCAGTGTAGGACTGACTTCAAAGGCAGGCTCTGTAGGCACTGTGAGCCTTTCTGGCAGCAACAGGACATTTGTTCTCAAGTGCAAAAAGTACTTGGTTTCCTTTTGAGTCACTTAGGGGGAAAAAATAAAAAATCCCAACCAGAAAGGCATAATTATACATGAAGGGGTGAGGGCGATCCAGGCCAGTGCAACAGTTAATGGCACCAGAGGCGCTATGGCCCGTGCACCCAGGCAGGACAGCCCTGACACAGTCCCCTTCTACAGGCAACAATGAGGCTTT
The DNA here is from genome assembly GCA_013398175.1 of Climacteris rufus. NCBI lineage: Eukaryota > Metazoa > Chordata > Aves > Passeriformes > Climacteridae > Climacteris > Climacteris rufus. Next base: position 410,282 of record VZRZ01006598.1, read on the forward strand.
TGGATGATAACAGGGCAAAAAAATCATCAAGAAAAGTGAAGGATCAATCTTAATTAACTGGCAATTTGGAGCTGTACTGACTAACTTGACCTTGCTGCCTGCCCCCACATACCTCAGACCCCGTCCCCTCGGTATGGCCTGCCACTGTTGACAGCACAATGCTGTGAGGGCTGGGGTTTGTTTCTGCAGCCAAGGGCAGCCTTGACAGCTGCTAGTCAAGGCTGGCCTCTCTCAGCCCCACAACATCTCTGATATCCCAATCTCTTCATGCAGCTGCAGCTACATGCTAGCACCTCGTGTTGCAGAACAACTGCAAACAGGAAACCTCAAGATTAGTTTAGTGGTAACGAATTTCTCCGTAGCTCCCACAGAGCACAGAACTTAAGTATGTTGTTTTGTCTTGTAAGTGGCTTAGAAGTCTTTATAAAAGACACACAAAGAAATAAAGGAGAATACATATTAGAAACACCCAAAAATACATCCTTCCTGCTAAGGAGTCAGTACAGCATTTTACCATTCAACAAAAATGAAATCTTTGGGCATTTAGATAAGAATATATAAAAAGATGTTTGTAAAAAATTTCATGCCCAAAGTTTATCACACAAATGAGTCTGCTCAGGTGAAATAAGCAAGCAGGGAGTGCTTCAAATGATCTCTTGAAATGTAAACTCAACATTTATGGAAAAAGAATAGTTTTAATCTAAAAGGCTGCTTCTCCTCAGCACGACCCATTTACGTTTTGCTTGCAGTCCAGATTCTTAATGATGCCAGTGTCTGATGGCTGTAGGTTTTTCCAGCTCTCCGAGCCCCACTTCAGCAGGAAGGTGTAGCACAAGTGTCTATTGTGCAAGACCAGTGGGGATGCCCTCAAAAGTAGAGGCTGCCAAACACAAAGAATGCAGTGAGGGCCGTTTTTCAGCTCACGTTTTTCCTCCTTTCTTGAAAGCCAAAGTCACCTCACAGTCACAGCTCCCTTTTATTCAGACTAATACAGCTTCATAGTCTAAGACATACCATGTCAGAAGCTGCAAGTCACAACAATGCTGTCACAACACCAAGACTCTGGAAAATACCAAATAAGTATAAAATTGCTAATGGTTATGTGAGAAAGTGGTTTCACCAATGCAAGCCCTACCTGAAAAACTTAGTGGCCTTCTATACAGGAGGGAGTGACAAACTGTGGATAAGGGAAGGACAACAGATATTGTCCATCTGGATTCCCTCCCATAAGGCCTTTGACACAGTCCCCCACAACATCCTTCTCTCTACATTGGAGAGATATGGATTTGATGCAGATTACTCAGTGGATGAGGGATCGGCTGGATGCTCACATCCAGGGGGTATTTGGACATTGATCAGTGGCTCGGTGTCTGGGTGGAGCTCAGTGACAAGTGGTGTCCACACTGGGACCAGTACTGTTCAATGTCTTCATCAGCAACATAGACAGGGGAATTGAGTGCATCCTCAGCAAGTCTACATACAACACCAAACCATGGTTGACACAACTGAAGGATGGAACACCATCCAGAAGGACATGGTCAACCTCAAGAACTGAGTCCATGGACACCTCATGAGGTTCAACAGGACCAAGTACAAGGTGCTTCACCCAGGTCACGGCAAACCCTCCTATCAGTACAGGCTGGGGGATGCAGGGATTGAGAGCAACCCTGTAGAGAAAGACTGTGGAGCATTTGTAGAAAGTCTGGACATGACCCAGCAATGTCCACTTGCAGCCCAGAAAGCCAATCGCATCCTGGGCTGCATCAAAAGCAGTAGGGCCAGCAGGTCAAAGAAGGTGATTCTGCTCCTTTACTATGCTCTGGTGAGTTTCCACCCAGAATGGTCCATCCAGATCTGGGGCCCTCAGCACAGGAAAGACATGGAACCTGTAGGAGCAGGTCCAAAGGAGGGCCACCAAGATGATCAGTGAGCTGGAACAACTCTTCTATGAGGACAGGCTGAGAGAGTTGGGGTTGTTCAGCCTGGACAAGAGAAGACCTTATACCACCTTCCAGTACATAAAGGGGGCCTACAAAATGGGACAGACTTTTTAGCAGGGCCTATTGGGATTGAACAAGGGGTAATGGTTTTAAACTAAAAGACAGTATGTCTTTTAGACAGAAAGACAGAGTAGATATAAGGAAGAATTTTTTTACAATGAGAGTGGTGAAACGCTGGAACAGGTTGCCCAGAGATGTGGTAGATGTCCCATCCCTGGAAACATTCAAGGTCAGACTAGTAAAGGCTCTGAGCAACCTGATCTACTTGAAGATGTCCCTCCTCACTGCAGGAGGGGTTGGACTAGATGATCTTTAAAGGTCTCTTCCAACCCTAAATATTTTATGATTCTATGAAAAGTATTAGATGTTTTAGCCTGCTAACTCTAGTGGTAGAAACAGAAAGCCATCCAGACTGTTACAAGGTAGGCTGCTACAACATCACAAGAACACAAATCTGAGTTCTGGCCTTCTATTAATCGTGCAGTACCACTCATTTTATATGCTAGTCACTCTTGTTTCATATTGTGACTTTCACACAAGCTAGCCCTCCCAATTCCAAATTTTTAAAGATTTTCATTAGTAATACTGCTATACCACATAATTTCGTCATCTAGTGCAGTTCAAGATACAAATGCTTAATCAATGTGGCAGTCTTTAAAACACATAATACTAAGTACTATCTTTTTTATTTATGTGATAAGCACTCTGCTGTTTCAGGAAGCTAAGTTTTTTTAAATCTTTTGATGTTTGACTTGAAAAGAATATTTCTACAGCCTTTCTTGGATCAGTATGTCTATTATAAAGTAGGCAGTGTTCATTTTCAGCTTCTGACAGATGATTTAAATTTAAAGTTCTATTTCAAAGGACAAAAAGCTGTTATTCTACAGGAACAAGATGGTATTATAGCAACTCATGTTATAATTTCACAGTACTAGCTACGAGCTTTATAACTTACCCATGCTTAGAAGATAAATAATGATAGTAGTAGAAATGAGAGAGAAAACATTCTAACAGGTCTTGAACTAAGCTGAGACCGAGTATGGTCACCAACATACAAGGCAAAAAGCTTGTAAGAAAAACCTAGCTCAAATCTTTCCATAAATATGGGATGACAACCTTAAGGGATTAAGAAAATCAAACAAACATCTTTCAGCTTGTTTAGGGTATATATTGTTTTAAAGAAATGTGTATTTTTATGTCATTCCGAAAACAGGACAAAGATCAACAGACAGTACTGGCAACCTTCTAGAAACCAAGCAAAGAAACCTTACACTAAGAGAGGAATTTTTTAGCTAGATGATTTTTACTGTTTCATCCCACCCAGACAGTATTTTTGGAAGAAGGTATTTCCCCATATACTGAACACTATACAAAATTGCAACTTTTCATGCTTTTTCATCATATAATTACCAGAAAACACAAATAATGTGAACTATCATCTTTGCTGATTTTAATTTGTTGAAAGATGAGAAAAAATAATAATGTCTGAATATAAAGCAACTCGAATGGCAGTCAGTCAGCTAATATCCCTTCTTAGCAAGCCCCTTGTCCAGCCTTTAGCCTCCACATGCCTGTGCCATCTGCCCTCAAGCTCCCTTTCCTGCACCTGCTGCTACAATCCCCAGCAGCAGGCAGGGCTCAGACAGGTACTGGCAGCAGCTGCAAGTTTTCTTTCTGCCTCCACTGTTAGTGCAAAAAGCTTTCTAGTTTTATTTTGAAGGTAATCAAGAGCAGTGGCACATTCTAGACAGCAATAGCAAAACCCAGACTGTGCAGAGAGGACAGCTTCAGACCCTTTGGTTGCAAACATGATGATACAAACAGGAAGGTGGCAGCTTTTTTGGACTATGTTTCTTGGCAGCAGAGTAAACACAATAGAATCCCAAACTGCCTCACATTTAGATATAGCAAGAGGGTCAGAAAAAGCACTGGTTCACCTTTTCCCGAATTCTTTTAAAAGCAGTTCCAGAAAAATGACACAGCTATTAAATTCTGCTGCACTAAAGGAAACTTCAGGAAAAGAGACCTCATGTCACCTCTAAAACAGCAGCACATGAGCACTCTCTGCGTTGCTTTATGGGTATTTCTACTAAGTCAGAGACACAGATAAACCTAATGTTTGTTGGTGTTACTCTGAACAGCTCTCTCTCCATTCCTCCCAGCAGACAGCATTTAAGTTTACCTCTCTATTCAGAAACAGATGAAACCAAAACAAACAAGATAAAAGAGAAGGGAAAGTCCAGGAAGAACAAAACATATGTTAGGTGTCTACATAAGACAAAATTACAGATCATTTCACACCTAACAAAACCTCTCCACAGTCCCTTACAAAAACAGGGTAGGAGGGAACCAAGCACACAAGGTTACAAAAAAAACCCAGAGACTCCGCTGAGAGGACATTTAGGTCATATTATCTATGACAGACTGGTGAAACATGCTCTGTGAAAGAACAAATTAAGTGTACCCCTATTCATGCACTTTCATCTTTACTATCAATAAACCTTCCTTCTCTCCTCAAAATTAAAACAGCCAGCCACTCAAGACATGGTGAACACCATGAGATTTTATAAAGGAGATATCCTTGAATTTCTTTCAAGATTCCAAATAATAAAATGCTTGAAAGATTTGCTTCCACTGCCGGTTCTTTTCCCATAGCTCAAACATTCAATGGTCTGCAGGAGTTATACTTCACTGAAAGTATTAGTACATTTATGTATTGTATAAACAAAGAACAGTCCTCAGACATAAGAAGTTTAACCTTGATCTCGCACAGAAGGACAAAGCTCAGAATCACTGTGGATTGCTATGTTTTACTGCTAATCCCTTGAAACACTGCTACCTACTTTTCAAGGGATTTCACTTTAAACTGTCTATAAAATGCTGAAAATAAAACTGAACTGCTGACCTTCTGTTCCCCAACGGAAAAATCATATATTCACTTTTTAACTAGAAAGAGGAAGAGATGTTTGTTCAGTTCAAAAACCCATTTATCCCCAAAGTTTTTAAGGAAAAAAAAAAAAAGAAAGAAAAAAGAACACATTGTCCATTTCTAGACAATATTGACTTCATAGTCTTAAATAATTTATCCTTTGCTTTTCAAAAAACCCCCAATCAATCTACCTCATAACAGCAGGAAAATGTGAAAACAATTTTAATTTTAATTGTTAAAACTTCCTAGTTCACAGAGGACTAAGTAATGTAAGGGTCCTCTTCAGACTCTGCTGCTGTGAACTTTCCAGCTCACTGTCATTTTGAATACTGAATAAATTCTTAGACTTCTGGATTTTCTTACCCAGTCACCTGGACCAAAATGTTTATGCAGTATGAAAAGGTGCATGTAGCAGTTGGGGAAAAAAAAAAAAAGATACTTCTCAATTTAAATCTCAAGGCAAAGCTCCACAACTTTGTACCTGAATTGGGGTTAATGAACACCTATTTCTCATATCTAGGAGAGTTTCTCAGGCAAAAAGCTACTTTTCTAAAAGCAGGCCTTTGAATAGTACATGTAAAAATAATCATCGGATGTAAGATACCACTCTTGATTCTGTGCTTATATACATAACCAAAGAGGCAGCTTGAAAGATGCAGTGTTAGATTTCATTAAGAAACAGCTAATACTATTAAATTTATTCCTGTATAAATCTGTACATCTTCCTGAAAAAGACTGGAACACGAGATAGTTACTCAGAAAGCTACACTTTTAATTTCCTGATGGACATGTACCCAGAGAAAGCTCCATTTAAATAAAGAAACACTCTTGGATCTTATATGAGATGTGAGTGAATGCTGCAGCTTAGAAAGTCTCTTGTCAGTCATACTGACTGCTGTGTTAATGCTTACAACCAAGAAAGTATAAGCCTAGGCAAGAAATGGCAATCCCAGTCTCCCCTCAAAGTTATTTATTCTTCCATCTAACAGCACTTCAGAGTCAATACAGGAATCCTCTCTTACTGCTCCCAAAACACAAGTGCAGAGGAAACGCTATCCCTCACCCTTTCCCAAAAAAAACAGGTTTCAAAATGACTTGTCCTATAACTCTTTAAAAATGCTTTATATTTAAAACCAAGACTGAATTTTGGTCTGGAATGTATGTTGGCAGCATTCATTTATTTCAATCAAATTGTTTCTTACATATCTTCTTCCAGTTTAAATGAGGACCTCTTCCAAAAAAATTGTAACTGTGAGTGCTCTGCCACACAATAACAGCAGCTAGCTATTGTTAATTCCTCAGCCAATGGGGAGGGACACAAAGCCAAAGGAGAAACACCATTCACAGAAGAGGGAAAAGGATGAAAGGGGATTTTCTAAAACCCTTCTGGCAGACGTGCTCCAGAGAACACAGGCTTCTGTAAGCACATTAGGAAGATGCTCCTTATTTTGAACTCTTATGTTGCAGTTCAGGTGCCAGCTGCTCTAAGGCGGCTTACACAGACAATCTAAAAAGTTGTTCCACTGCCATTATTCCAACACAATTTTCCACTGCACCATAACTGCTGCTCCAAAGGATAAGCTTCTGAAAGTAAACTTACTGTAAGAATATCTGACTTTTTTCCATAGAAGCAGTTCCCCAAAACCAAAAATTAGAAAAGAACAAAATATATATTCAAGAAAGACCAGCATTGCCTTGTGATGCCGGACTCTCATCCTCCTTTAGTCCTACTCTCACCTTCAGTGCTTGAAGAAAACTGAGTATTTCCAGACACCTTTAAATCTTCTCCTACTACATTTATCTTCTGTCACAAATTTCTGCAAAGCTTACTTTTTCTGAGTAAAATCTCCTTGCAATAAATTGGTCCAAAATTAAACATTTGGCTTTGGCTGCTACATCACATTCCCTTTCATCCAGAAATGTTATGTACTCTTACACTGATGAGACATTCTATCCTCACATGCTCACAGACACATTTTCTTCCTTACTCCCACCAGATAACAATAAGATGCATCAACAAAAATGAAAGGGAAATAATAGCAGCCAAACAATTTCCAAACACGGAAAGAGACAATGAAGATTGACGTTTGTGCAAGAAGATTAAATAAAGGTAAAAAGAGGTCCAAAACTACAGGTCTGAAATGTGGAAGTTTAACCACAGAGTTCTTGTTCCTTCTAGATTAATAGAAATTAAAAAATGTATATTGCTACTGATTTTCAATCAAAGTAACTATGCCATCAGTCTCACACACAATTTTAGCTGGGAGCCATACAAAATACTATAAAAAGCCATCAAGTACTAAGCATTACTTGCAGTCAATATCCAAGAGTGACACACCACAACCCTGTTTAAAGCAATATTACAACAGAAGCAGACAGCTTCTTCATTATCTAACTCAGACCTTGCTCAAACGAGCCAATAATATTTGCAAATCTGGATCAGGCTTCAATGAAAGGCTTTCTGAAGAAAATACACAAATACTGGGAGCTGTAGAGCAGTGTACTAAAGGATCAGCACAATCCCTTGACTAATCAGAAATAGGAGCAAGGGTATAAAAATTCACGAGTCACCTCAAGGTAATAGAGAATGAAACAGAAAATGGAGAAATAGAGAAAAAACAGAATAGGGACAAGTAGGAAGATATACACATCCCCTCCCTCTCTGGACCCGAAGGCAAACTTATAGAAGAGAGATCCCTTTTCCAAACATCCACCACAGAACCTCTGAGTGCTTCAAATGACTAATACCAAGCACTTTTATTTTATTAGTCCTTGTTCTTTAGCTTCTTCTGGAAAATAAAGCTCTGAGGAACAGGTCTTAGTCTGAGGTGTTGTTTGATGCCTTGTTCCTGCCTTCTCTAGTGTGTAATAAATACTTTTAGGTTCAAAAAAGTCCACTCTAAAACCACACTATAGACCATAGAGGTAAGCAGCACTATGTCATTTCATCACATATCTCCTTCAGTTTTTGTTTTTCCTACTTTCAGTAATTGTGTGCAGGGTATTGACTTGGGGTGTGGAAATGCTGAAATGCCCAGCCACCACCTACAGGCCAGAATCCTTAGTTTGACCAATGACCTATTTTGTGCTGTCATTCTTTTCTCCTTCTCCTAAACCACAGTAGGAAGCAGGTCACAATAATCAGCAGACTTCTGATCTCTCTGCCACCACCTTTTTTCCTGAAGAATACAAAGCAGCAGCTGCTTTTCACATAATGGACGTAAGCCCAGCACACAAATAGGACACCCCCATTTTGGCCACATAACAATGTGTTTCCAGTTACATGGAAGAAGGTTTACAGTTCACAGCTCAAGACTTCTTGAAGTTTCAGTAATTTACTGCAGTCAGAAAGTATGTTACAGCAGCCGTGCATCCAAAGAGTGCCTGAAGTGCAAGTCAGCAGTTGAGAATTATACCTTGGACAGTAAATTCAATTTCTATAGAGCACAATTGTCAAAACTTTGCTTACAAGCTGGTTTCCAAACCAGTTTTATAAACAGACACACACACAATGTTTGTAGTTCTAGTCCAAACATTCAAGTAAACTCAAGGATGTCACACCTTTTTGTTCTGAGATAAATGCTTCAGCTTACCATGCACCCAGATCTTCATCATCATAAACCAACACTCTCTTTAGCAGCAATGGAACAGACCTTTCCAGATCCTATGCAAATCCAGGGCTAACAGAAAACACCATTCAGTAATCTTCAGGGAGAACTAAGCAAGGAAAATTCTGACTGTTTAATCTTGAAAAACAAATTCAGAGAGCAAATAAAAAGAGAAGTCTAACCCTCACTCAACAGCATTTTTGGAGCTGGTATGTGATAACCTGAGAACTAATGGTATGAGACAACTAAGCTTATCAGGGAATGTGCTAAAAGCTATGGATTTTGGTGCAAGATGGAGAATTCAATATCAGCCTCTTGGGAAAATCTGGATTCCCCCAACCACCTGCTGCTTCAGAGAAATTCTCTCTCTGACATCACCCGCTGTAGCTCCTTGCATGAGAGGCAGATACCCAACTAGCATAAAGAAACATGTCTGTTATGATTATGGTATTGCACATTAAAAAAAAAACAAACAAACAATCAAGCTACTGGTAAATTGTAAATATTAGTAGGAAGAGGTGGAACAAGCAGTCACAAGGAAAAGGTGTGCTAAAAAAATTCAAGGATGCAAACTAGCGGGGGAAAAAAACCAATCTGAGTAGCACCAACAGTAGCAGGGGACCTGCTGGAAGGATTACGCATACAGCTGCTGAGTCAAAAAGCAGGACAAGGATCACTTAAAAGAAAGGTGGGGGAATAAAAGAGGGTGATGGAGCAGGTAGAAAATAAGCTGCACAGAGGCTCTATTGCAGGGAACAGCAGAAAGCAGCTGACACAAACAACAGCCTCCAAAATAAGGAGGGATGAGAGCTACAGGCGACCCCTGAAACAAAAGGCTGTGAAGAGACAGCACAAAGGAAAGCGGGGTTTAAACCCACAAGACTGCAAGAAAGCTGTGATGTCTTAAAATGAGACACTCAGAATTAAAATCAGAAAAAGAAAAATAAACTGTAACAGGCTTGCATCTGTATGCATAGTATTCTATGCTTTGTATTGCTACTGGCTTAAAAAATAAACAACAGGACAAGCTCATTTTCTCAGTCCTCTCTGCTTAGTACAATTGGAGCTTTGTTACTACATTGCAAACAGTAATTGTAATCCAAGATTAATTAACCAAGTTTTTAGAAACAGAATTTCACAAGAATTATACCTCACTAACCTTTAAATATTTTTCTCTTCTGTGAAATTCACCAATTTCAGCAGTTATCCAGAGTGCCTCTAGGTAACACACCGAACCATTCACCAGTTACTAAATGAGATGAACTGTGTGTACAGTGTCTTCCCATTCGGTATATGGCAGAGTTTCAGCAAACCCAACTCTTTTTTAATATCATAATACATTTGATGCAATACATACCATTCCAATAGGATGTCATACAGAGTATGCTAAAAAAACTACCGAAAACACACACATTTAGTTTTAACTGCATTTCTACTACACACCAATTCTAACACAAACAATGAATCATTTAAAGTTCTCTCAAAGCCTCCACACCAGAAGTGCCTTCCAGCCATTGCCAAATGGAGGAACAAGCCTTTAACTGATTTTGTTAAGTGACCAATGCCAGCTGCAAAGCACCAGCTCAAGCAGTCAGCCCTGAAGAGCTACAAAACAACCCAAGGAGAGGGGATCTCCTGTACCTGTCTGCAAGCAGATGCTCCTTTATGGGCCAGTTACATCTTGGAGTAGCTGGCCTTGGCTGCTAATCTGCTTCCTCCTTCAGGAGGGTTTGGGATCTCTGCCCCTCCCCTGTGCCAACACAGCCCTATCACACTACACAGCAGTGGCACAAGGACTGCTCCTGGTCCCGGCACCCCAAAAGCCTCAAGCTGACTTGTCCCCAACATTTCATCTATGTACAGGACTCACTAAAGTCACAAACACTTTCAGCATCTAAGGACACCCTCCCTGTGATGTTTAACTGTACAAGCTATTTTGAAGTGTTCTTCAAGATCACATTCTAAGCCACATCAGTCTACCATCAAAAGTGCAGTTCATATTTAAATCTTCTCTCTGAAACTGGTGTAACACCAGGATATATTTATTTAGAAACCACAGAACAGGGACTCAATAGCCTGTTCTGCCAGTAGCATTCCTTTGAACACTGGTAAAGGCATCAAGGTTAGTCACTGACAGTTTTATACTCAGTTCACTAATACACTTGGGCACAAGTTAGCTCGCTCAAATATAACAGCTACATATATATGTATGGATAGCTTAATTAAATTCATGAGCAACATGCTATATTCTTTTCAGTAAGCAAAGTGTTTTTAGAAAAACTGACATGCTGGATGACAAGACAGCCAAATTCCATGCTGGCTATCATACCACAAAACTATTTCCCCCAGGGAAAAATGTGGTTACTGTCATATTTTTACTAACATGAATTTTCACACATTGATGAAAGCTGGCCAGTGTTCTCTGATGAGAAATTCATATGAATTGCAGTTAAAGCACACTGCAAAGGCCGTTTGTGAGCTGTAACAGGTATTGTTGATACCTACAAACATAAGTTGCACCTGAAGCTATCAACACCGGAAAACACAAGACAATTGTTTCTTTATTTTCATATTAGTAGTAAATTAAAACATGCCTGTATTTCAAGCAAAGAACTACAATTACTACTAAGAGAAACAGAAAAAATGCAGTAAAGAAGAATCTAAAAAAAGAAAGTACTAAAATGATGTAATTTAGGGAAGATCAGTTTATTTGGGGTGTATACCTGTGGCTATGGAAGTGTAAGAGTGGGCTGAAAGTGTTCTTCCCTAATGTCCTCAATTACAGGTTTGAAACTATTAAACCACTAGCATAACATAATAGGCAGTATTCTATAAATTCACTTATTATACTAAACATCTGTAAATACATTTAAGTAACACTGAAGTTGCATTCAAAGACTTAAAATCACTTCAGGCACCTGGAATAATTGGTGTAATTACAGAAGTATTTTTTTTAAGGGAAAGGAATCCAGACATCCACTCAGCACATACCTTTCATTCTCTTCATAACTGTTAGAATCAAAGTTTCCTGTAACTAACTCATATGAAACACTGAGAATAGGTATTGTTCTCCTTGGGTTAAAAAAAAAAAATCTCAAAAATCAAGAAATACAAATGTGTTTAATCACAGAAAAATACCAAGAAATATTCTGATGCAGGATCACAAATCAAATTGAAATGTCTATGATGCTTTTTGCTCTTGAACAGAGCAGAAGGATCAGTCTGTCAGCAGCTGTGTGCATGTCCCCAGTCTCACAAGGTGAGGAGCTCATCTGAATCGTGGTTGCTCTGAGAACCTGACAAGGATTTCCACCAAATGTTGTGGTACTGCAGCTTTTGACAAATCTGCCGAGTACTAAGACACCACTGACTTTGCTCATACTGGTTTGATTCTGATCTCATCAAATGATCTCCCTCCTCTGTACAGAGGTAATCTTGAAGAACCAAGCAGCACATTCCATACAAGTGTATCAAGTATCAAAAGGTTACAGAATCTAAAATACAAAATGCTCAATGCACATATCAATATTGCAACCACTTTTCAAAATATTTTATTGTGAAAATATGAGATCTAATTTTTGATTAAATTACTGCAAGTGAATGAAGGGTAAGTTCAAAAGTACAGAGTACCACTACACAAAATATGATGATGGAGGGGAGGGAGAGGAAAAAAACAAACAACTGAAAAAAGCCAGCTTGCCCAGCTAGACAAAAGATGAGCTGGCAGAACTTGATGAGCACATACTCAACAAAATACCATAAGGATACATTATTGCCTGAAGTTTGGTGAAGTTTCAGGACACTTCGAGTGTAGTTTGTGAATATTTACTTTGTTGCCAATTTAATTTCCTTTTCAAAGGGCAAAAGGTTTACTATGTTCTGGTTCAACAAAGCATTACAAATGTAGGCTTTATTGAACCTACACCTACGCATTCATTCCCTTTTGGGAACAGCATTAGAATGCTCCAGGTTTTGCACATTCACATCTTTACCAAGCCATCAGAATACAAGCCATCAGAAACAAGCACACAAAGGATAGAAAAAGGCATTAAATATTAATAAAGTGAGACTTAATTTTGTTACTGAAATTGAGTGTTGTCTAACTGTACACAGCAAGTATTTTGGGTAGCAAACTTTCAATAAAAAAGGGGGGAAAAAAAGATACAAAGAGAGAGACACTCCCTACACCCTCCACCAACTGAGATGTCCAGAGTTCTTCTTCCTCTTCAAGTGAGCTGTTACCTATTTGCTGCCTTTTGGTGAAATTTATAAAACTTTTACCTGATGTAAAGATCTCCACTTTGGGCATGTTTGGTTATCCTCCTCACTTACTGGATTAAAGGGTAAAAAAAAAAAAATTTACTCAATAAGCCAAATATCACAGAAACTAGCTAAAGAAATAAAGATGACTAAGTTCATAACCAAGATTTCAGACACTTATGTCCTTTAACTGAGCAGGGAAATTCTTTATTTTCATTTAACATTTAACTAAAAACTATTATTAAAAAAAGGACAAGAAAGAGATTCCAAAGATAAAACTCTAATGTGTTTTATATTACACATTTGAAATAAATACATAATTTGGCCCATAGTCAATAAAATATAGGCTTGAATAGAAATTATAGTAGAAAAATAATTTTACAGTGACTAAGCCTACAGCATGATGAATCATCTGCTTTAGGATTTATTTTTTCTCACATTAACAGTTCTTTCAAGAATATTTTAATTTTGCTACCTATACATCATAGAAAAAGTATAAAGAAAACCTACCAGAATTTCTACTCCAGAAAATTAGTACAAAAGGTTTCTCACAATTAGTCTTTAAACAACAACACTAAATGTTCAAGGCTACACTCTGATCTGTTAGAAAGGACAGGGTTATAAAATTTTTTCAGTATCTTTAAAGACACATACCAGATAATTTGAATAGATAGTGCAAAAACCCACTATGTCAGTATTACTTCAGAATTCCCTTTTCAGTTTGAAGGAAACTGAATCATTTGCAAAAACATATGGAGATATTATAGTTAAGCCCAGATTGCATTTCTAATTCTAACTGGTTCACCTTCACTTTACTGAATAAATTAAGTGTAGTATCAACATCTCATGACACTTAATTGATTAAGTACTCACAGCAACTATCAAGGCACACAATGACTTAATATATTGCTCTCCATCTGAAGGTTCCAAAATGTCAATAATTAGACTTCATAACTTCCCTCTGAAGCAGGTAACATTACTTTTATTTTATAAACAGAGTTTGAGTAAAAAATAATAAATGCACCTGCGAAAGTATTGAATGAAGCCAAGATTCCAATTTTTCTGTTCCATGCTGCAACTACTACAATGCTGAACATTTATTCAGTGTTCCACCATTTAGCTTTTATTTTTTCGTACAGTTGTAATGCAGTTTCATTTTATTAAATGTTTCTGTTAATAAATTCCTACTAAGCCACAGAGATCAACTACAGCTACTAGAAACTGACAACAGGGTACACAAATTAACAGAAAGAAGTTAGCCAAACTCTGCCACAAAAAGAATCCTACAAGAACATCAGATTCATTAGATTATTTCAGGTCTTCAGAGCCAGCCTAGAAAGATACTCCTCATATATTGAATGCAATTCTTTTCTGCTCTAACAGAAAACATGAAAACCTTCTTTCCTCTCAATACTTTCAATACTCAACACTTTGAAAGTTTTTAGAATTTAACCAAAGAATAATACTAAGCCTGCTCCACCACAGTTTAGGGATGACTGCTTCTACTCCATACTTCCCACACCATCATGTTGTGCCTTCAGGCAGCATCTTCAGGGAAAACATTCCAAGTCAAAGCACTAGGCAGAAGGAGACAGGAGCCATAGAACAGCAGAAGCAATATTGAGTGCTTATTTGATAGTCTGAGCCTATCACTTTTTCTGAGAGTCAGAGCTAGAACTGATTTGCCCCAGATCACTGACAGAAATAGACTTGCTATTCCATCATTCATCGAGCAGCTAAAAAAAAAAAAAAAGAAAAAAAAAAAAAAATCACAACTACACTGCTATTACATAAAACCCGAAACCAAGCAATACTGAACTTGAACCACTCACCTTTGGCACACTGTTAAAAGGATCCAGGCAGTGAAAGGCAGGACTGTCCAACAAAGTTATATACACCACCACCTGAAACAACAAACATATATTTTAGTTCTAACACTAAACTTAGAAGACTTCCAACTATGTAATTTAGCTTTCATGCTATCAAAATCTCCTATGAAATGCTGAAGAGCAGGAAGAATGGCTTGAACTTGATCCACCTGTTTAGCATAAACAGACTCTATCATCATATTTAACTTCTCTCAGTGAATACAAGGCCATTTTAAGTAATTTTAATCAAAAACTAACCAAACCATTCACAAGTTAGGCCTTTATAGTACAGAGAAAAATCAGTCAAGAAATTGAATTAAAAATTCAACCTAGTTTTACAAATATTGTATTTTACAAAGCACCATTATTTGCTGTCTCCTTCATCCTTATATTAGTCGGTTTAACTTAACTGTACTTCCTAAGAAAAAGGAAATGCCTCTACATGTGGAAAAGAGGTATAACAGCAAAAGCATACCCAGCAGTTCTATGGGGCAGCCAAGTATTTCCACCCAGAAGGCACTCACAGACATAAAGATGTGTCATTCAGCTGGATTACTACCACATGTGGCTTGGGGCCCTCTGGCACAAGAGATGATGACCCAACAAGGGAGAGCTCTGACAGAGGTCATGAAGCTGGTTATAGGGTCAGAGAACTCCAGCCAGGGAAATTCTGGCTGGATGTAAAGAAGGCATGAGGGTGGCTAAGCACAGCCACATATCCTCTGAGAAGTCATGGGCCTTCTTCCTGGGAGAGTCTCAAATTCTACTGAACACGGCCCCAGGTGCAGCCTCAGCCCTGCTGGGAACTGGACAGCACAAGCCTCCAGAGGTCCCTCCTGGCTGCCATTGTTCTCTTATGTATTTCCAGCCACAAAAGTAACTATTCAGAAGAGAGGTCAGAGTATTTAAACATTGGTTTCTGCTTTCCAATGAGCCTTCTAGCTCCATAGGGTGTCTGACAAATTCAGGCAGTGCAAACCCATTAAGATCCAATTCAAAAAGAAGAAAAAATTCTGCGTAACTTCCTGCACTGTAGACTGCCTCAGAAGGATGATGTGTTAAAACTCCTACACAATGCCAGGCCACTCATGCACAAATGTTTCTGTTCAAAGTCTTTTCTGAACGGATTCCAATCAGTTGTGACTCTACAAAAGCATCCCATGAAGAAATTAAAGGAGCAAGTCACCCAATGATCCTGTGCATGATAACGAAGTGAGGGGAGAGTACAAAGTATTGGCGAAGGTATTATAAATACTTCACACAGATGTTTCAAAGTGAGATTTAGACTTACACTCATTAATAAGTGGAGTAACAGATCTACTAGAGTCACAGTTTGACAGACATTTAAGCCTAAACATATTGTTCAGGGGTAAAGCATGAGACTCCCTGACCCTCAGCTCCTGGCAGCTCACCCCTTGCTCCACAGGAGCTGCAAGGGCAGACACTGTTGCCAGTCCTCCTGAAAAATACACAAGACTAAAAAAATAAATAAATAATGGAGGATGGCAAATCATGAGGAAATGTTATTCCAACAGAGTAGCCTCCTGATCAAGTTCACTATCTGAATGAAGAGATACCTGTGACAACAGAAAGCACACAGGACTGGAGAGTGACCAATCCCTTCTTCTCTGCCAGGTGGTGGCTGGAATAGCTGCTGCCCCACCTGGGTTTTCAGCTTTCTGCAGAGACAGGCCACAGGCAACCACACTTTGCTGTATCAATTTTCCTAACCAATTACAGACCTTAACTGTCTTCCCACTGAAAACTCCTCTACTGAAATTATAGGACAGATATCAAGTAAATGGGAGAGACACTTTAATAAATAAAGCAACATTAAAATCCTGAGGCAGAGCAGATCTATTTTCCTTCTGGCTGGATGCTTTGTAGTATGCATTCTTCTCCTGTCAATAATACAAGGACATTTTTAATATTAAGAGGCAAAAATGAGAAAATAAACATCTCCTCATTTTTTTGGTACAAGATCTTCTGAACAGTACTATCTTTCCTTGTCCCACCTCACAAATCATCTGCTGCCCATTACCATCTATACTGAAGTGCTATACCAAGCCTCTGATTTAGTTTGGGGTTTTTTTGGTTTGTTCTCAATTATTGCTTCCACCTTCACAAATGCACACTTGCATATAGAATATGTGTTTGAAAGTGAGCTGAAAACAGTATTGTTCACCACCAATACCTGAAAAACCAGCCTTGTATTTATTAGTTAAATGGAGAGGAAGTACAGTCGGGGAAAAGAAAAGAGTCCAAATTTCATCTAAACGCATAAGAAAAGAATGAGTCATGTGTTTATCTCAGTATAACAATGCTAACTTCCTTCTGTAGAGCAAGAATTGTTTTATTTTTGCAGCTCTAGTAACACACATTGAAAGTGGCTCAGAACATTAAAGGTGATAGTGCAAAGAGTCAAAGGAAAAAGATGCACAAAACCCCATCATTCCTAACAACACTTTGAAATAAAACTCTGTTAATCTAACAGACACAAAAGCACAAGATGCAGACTAGTCTCTGTCCTCCCTGGGTCCAATGCTGTTGCTTTGTGACTCCCTCTTCTATTTTTCTTGTGATAGAAATCTTCACTTGACTTTGGAAGATCCAGAGGAAGTTTTCTGCTACGAGTCACACTAACAGTCACTTCCCCAGAGGAGTAGCCAATTTCCATCCCACACCCCCACAGTCCAAAGGTTCGCCCAAAACATTGTGATTTGCCAAGTGACACAAACTCAGGATGGAAACCCAGACCTCAGATATTTCACTTATATTTAAAATATGTTCCTTGAAAAAATCTTTCAGTTACAGAAGTTCAGGACCTTTCTTCTCAAAGGTCAATAAATTGTAATAGCAGTTAGGTTTCAGGACAACTTGCCCCCAGGCAGACTTTGCACCATAGATGGGGTTTTCTGGTTTTCTTGCTGTGTCCTACCAGCTAGGACAACAGACAGAAATATTTGATAGCACAGCCATTCTGGGAAATGAATTGTTAAACTTTGAGAGTACAAAATAATCTCCAACCACCTTCAAAAGCCTTGCATCATACAGGACTTGGTGTCCACCCAAAAGACAAACTGGTGCAACATTAGAAAACTTGGGAATTCAAGTCAACAACTTTTTTTGAAAGGCAGCAAAGCAAACAGAGGCACAGAGGTCGGTGGGCAGTCTCGTCCCACAGTATCCCCAGTGCCCATCTCTTCTGTACCATTTAGCATGATGTCCATTTGTCATACCTCATTCAACCTTAATATATCTACTACTGCAGCAGAGTCAGCCCTGCTGCATGTAAAATGCCACAGCTCCTTACCATTCATGACTGTCTTCATATCCTACACTTCCCCTTGAGGCCCAGAGCAGACGAACATAAGACTATGACAAGGAATAAGAATGGCAGAGTATAGGAACACGTGATGAATTGGATGAACACACTAGGCAAAAAGACAAATTTATTCACTATTCAATAGTAACGTCAGTCACTAATTCGTTTTTTAAACCAAGGTCTTCCAAACATAAGGACTAAAGAAGTCCCACTGTAAAAAGCCCTTGTCGATAGTCAGAAATAAAAGTTCGAACTTGATCCTTGCAAACAAGCACCAGAAGGTAAATATCAGTCACATCTAATATAATAAGCACCTTATTATAAAGATTACTACCTCATAGAATAAATTAGTGGTGTTGTAATGATTACATTACAAGCAGCATCCACAGTAATTAATCACCTCTTCTTTCACTAATAGCTCTAATGTGCCCCATTTTCTTTATCTCTGCGGTTAAAATCCAGATTCAGCCTTACAGCAATGATTTCAATGACAATTCTCTCAGGCTCTCTTCCCAATACCCAACCACCTCCTATTTAAATTCTGACATGAAATAGCTAAAATAATCTCTTTGATACTCAATATGCTAATACACAAGAATGATCTGACCATAAACCTGTACTGCACAGAGTGGGAATTTTAACTCCAATTGACATATTACTGGTGACCTTCTGGAGAACAAATGAAAAGCATCACATTAATACAAATTCTCCTGTGGAGAAGATCAAGCTGGCAATCTGCCAGTTCATTACACCATCTAGCTTCACTCCAACATTAAATATTGCCTTCCTTTGTAATTGACTGAAATACACTAGAGCAATTGCAGGTAACCACTTTGGGCTATTAAAGTATTCCATTAAGACCTCTCCATTAGGCAGATATTTCAAATGAAGTTACAATAAAATAGGCTATGTTCAAAATATTTTAACTACGCAGACAATTGGGCAAGCACAATCCAGTTCCATGGAGCAGCCTAAGCTCTCAAAAGCCCAATGCCTGAATTTGCTTAAAGGGAAAAGAAACCTGCCAAGTTTATTTAATACTCTACTATATGCTTAGTATTTCAGACCTCCTGGTTACATATATAATCTCAAAACTCACTTAATATTACCTTCTTCTACAGCTAAGCAAATGGTAACGTTAAAATAGTAATACACTTTCAGACTCAGTACGAAACACAGGGAGAAAAGAGAAAAGAAAAAAGAAAACTGGATTCACCTCATATTTAAGGTTTCAAAAAGGCAACAAATTACAACAGTGTATTACAACATGTATAACATTTTAAAAACAAAGAAGAGTTAAAATCCTTTCATGCTATATAGTCTATACAACTAAGCTTTTCATCTCTTAAGACTGTGGTTCCCTAACAGCAAGGAAGCAAGTGAAATGAGGCACAAGAACAGGTTCACTGCCTTGCATGCAGAAAAGACTGTGAGATACTTAAAACACTGGAGAAGATCTGAGCTTGTCTGCCAGCTGTAAAAATGGGACTAGCCCTTGAAGCAAAGACAAATTTCTGTTTAAATGGGCTTTTTAAATCAGTCCAGGTTTGGAGCCATCACCAGAGGCTGTACAGGTTAGCCTAAGAAATAAGTGTCTCTACTGAAGTGCACACGGGCAGGAGGTTGTGCATCTTCCCTGTGCTCCTGCCTGGCATGCAAGAGCTGTTGTGCAGCTCCAGCCATGCTGTCTGTGTCAAATAGGAAGCAGTTAGACATGTATCACTGCTCCTTCAAACAACTTTTTTCTTTTTTTTTAAATAAACATATACTTGGAGGGGGCAAAGGGGTGGTGTAGGAAGAGAAATGCAGCTAGAGAAAAAATGCATGGCTTAGACTTTAATCACATACATTTAAAGAAGCTGTGCTGACCTGTATTCTCATTTACCTCCTGCAGTCAATTGCATATTCTCTTGCAGACCAGTGTATACATTATATGTTTTCAAAAAACAAGAATATTTTTACAACTATTTGTACAACCACCAACTCCTCATCTACTCATGAAACACAAGTAGTTGGTTGCTTAAATAATATGAGTATTTAAAAGAAATATTGTCTTTCAAAACCTAACTGCCACTGCAAGCTTCCCATGTATTGAATGCACAGTCTCCAAACACTTGCACCTTTTTAAACCAGGAAGGAATGAGGAGGGTTACATCTGTTAGTGGCTGCATCTGCTAAGAATTCTACAATAAAGTACAAACTCACATTCTTTTAAGAGAAATCACATGCTTCTTACATTCTCTAGCTCTCTACCAAAAGTCCAAAGTATTAAAAAGCCTCAATACTGTTAACAAATTTCTACGTAAACTCATTGTAATAGGCAACTTTTTAAAATCTTGGATTAAGCAGGATTTTTCCATCTTGATACTTGCTGATATTGATCTAATTCATATTTGATTATGTTGAGCTGCAAACTTCAGGGCAACCCCTGTATGAGAAGAAGAAAAAATCCACAAAGCAGAGTGGAAAAATCATGAATGGGTGGCCAGAAAGTTTCCCTGACAGGAAGGCCATGAACTCTTTCGAGGAGACATGATGTTGCAGTCTTAAAACCAGACAAATAACCCCCATGACCAAAAATCCACACATCTGTTACTTAGACCAATAATCAAGCACCAAAGTAAGTACAAGTGTAAGTGCTGTGACCAGTGACTCTGCAAGCTGAAGGAAGCTCACAACAAAGGTGCTGTGCCACCATCATAGCTCCAGGGTTTTTAAGCATTCCTGTTCAAGAACTATTTGTGAAAGGTGAAGTATCCAAACTGCATTTTATATCAACTTTCCAATTTTTTCTTTTTTTATTTGCTATAAGGAAATGGAACTCACAACCTTTCTTAGTTTCTTTCTTTAAGGGTTTACGAGCTGGCTCTCCAACTGCACAAACAGTACAGTTTACATACTGGCTCTCCAAGTATATATCCCTAAAGCCCACATGGGGAAAAGCAACAAAGGTCTTGATTTATGCTGAGGACAGCTCTAACTACCTCAAGAACCCTTACAAATGTACACTGAAAGGCCTGCATTACCAGTTATAACTGCCAATAGATAAGCAGAAACCAAACTATAGGTACCAATGCTGTTCTTAAACTTTGTCAGTATTTAAACAGTATTGCTAAGGAAAGGAAAGGATTAGATTTCAGCCTTAGGTAATACTTCACTGAGCGAGCTTCTCAGGCCGTGGTTTGAGCATGAGATAATTATTTTGGTTTCCTTAATAGGATAGTTTATTATTCAAATTACAGATTACATTTTTAGAAACATCTTAGCATCTATAGTTAGTTAGAATTTCATAAACCAGTATTTTGTACATACAGTTTAATAATTGGTTCCATTTGAGCTTCAGCCTTTTTACGATCAACAACTTAATGCTTTGTTTGTAAAAACTGTAATGACAGTCTTTTCCATTAAATAGAACTTCAGCCCAGAATCTTTGAGATGACCTCAGTGGTTACCAGTTTATCAGCCCCAAGGAGCTTCGTCACAAATCTGTTCTTCCTACAGCATCTTTATGTAAAACATTTTAATGGCAAAGGCATATATGACCCACTTAATTACACCAGTTCTTCAAAAACTCTTTACTAGAGTCAGTGCTGTTAATTCAAGACTTGTGGCTTTCAGGACTGTGAAAGTTGACTAAAAACATCATATTAATATACTATTTACAGTAATCTAATCACGTAGATTACTGAAAAGACACACCTCCACTGGAAAAAGACATTCACAGATGCCTTTTGGAGAACTGAAAAACACATATTCCGATGAATTAGCTAGCACAGAAAAATGTAACATTAACTCAGTCTCAGAGAAACACTAGGCAGAGACAACTGGTTACCACTCATGGCTAAGATGAGTAACATTTAAAATAAGCAAATGAATCTCACACAGTTCAAGAAGATTTGCTTTTTGGTGAGATGTAACAGAAAATACACTGTACCAGGGGCTACAGAAAGTCAAGTAAGGCAGACTTAGCCTCCTGGCAATTCAAAGTCAAAGGCTGACTGCAATCCTTGTTAGAGTTCCTGTTCTGGTAAAATTATTAATTCTTTCTTAGTTCAAAGAAAATTTTTCCTATGTGTACATTCAACACAACACTGTGTGAATTTAAAACAATGGTGCCACTACTGTCTTGGTGCTGAAATATATGGCAATGGTGATTTTAAGAGGGATAAGTTGAGGTGTTTATCTTTGAAGCCACCAGGCAGATCCAGAGAACTAGAGGAAACACACAGAGCAGATTGGGACCGATGTCTTCAAGGAAAACACTGTCAGAAACTTCTTGATACCTCTCAAACTGCAAGGTGACAAGTGGATAATTACACTGACAGAGCAAGGCCCGGTCTGGGCACTCCCCACCCGCTGCAAAAGCTGCCATCCCCAGCAGCTGCAGCCACCACTCCCCACACCTGAGTCTGTCTGTTGAGGGTGTCTGAGGTTTACCCTTCCTCCAGGTACTCAGTCACCAGGTATATAAGGATATATAAGGATGCTCTAGGCATTACAGTCCAAGTAGAGCATTTACACTAAAGATTTTGCAAGCTATACCCTGTTCTGTTTAGGCAAACTGCATCTAAAGTACTGTCAGTATGAATGAGCCACTTGACTTGGACAGGACAGCAGAAAGAAGTCCAGGGATCTTGAGCCACAGGTGAAGAAATCTATAATGACTTCAGCTGAGGGAGCAAGTTGAAGACATCTCTCTAAAACACCAGCATCAGAAAGAGAGATTTATTGTTTACTGAAAGTCAGTAGTTTATTTACAATGCCAAAAAGCACAGAGCTGCAGAACTCACATATACAAACACCAAACTAGAATGCAACAGCAAAATTGGAGTGGGGTGAAGGGAGGAGGAGACCTCAACACGAAATCCCTTACTGATAGTGAAATAGGCTCAAATAATATCTGGTGCTAGTACTCAGTAATGCACTGATAAAAATTATCTTCCTTGGGAGGAGCAGGATATTTTTCTCACTGTATATTTGTATATCAAAGGCTGTGCAAAATTGACCTTTCAGATTTAAAGTTTTTCTCAGTCTTCTCTGATGATGCAACTGAAGAAAAACAACAAGCTGCATAAGGTTCAAGTACAAAACTACAATAACTAGAGGTTCACATCTAAGAGCCAAAGGTAAGTGGAAGACAAACAGGTCAAACTTTGAAGTGGTTTTGCCACTTACACGAATTGGTAGGTGATACAGTGACCATCCTCTTTGAACATGGCAGAACAGCAGTCCCCAAAGTCATTACCTTCAATAAGTAGGACAAAGATCCTTAGATCCATGTTTCCTTTTGGAAAGAATGGCTGAGTTCCTAGGATCACTACTAGGATCACTGAGTTCCTAGGATCACTACAAAAACCTGGTTTTTCTTCCAAGTTAACCATCAGAAAAGCAGTTGAAGAAGTTTTTACCTGAACCACCCAGAAAATTTGCTTTAGGATGGCAACAGGAGAAATGTTAACACACCTTTGGTTCCATCACAGCACACAGCACATCTAGCCACAGGCTCTGCTATTACTAGTGTTTGAAAGATAACTAGGTATTCCAGAATCTCATCATACCCAAATAAAATTTGGCAACAGGCTGCCTTCTGAGGGTTTTAGCACTGATTTTCTCCCTTTCACATCTTGTACACATTTGACGGTGTCTTCTACTCATTTTAATCATGCCAATTCAGTGGCAGACTACAAATGAAAATGCAATAGGAACATTGCAGGCCCTGTAACAATAGTCAAAACAAAGATTTCCTATGGCAGCTGTCACATTAATGACATCTCCAAAGCTATCTAAATACAGTATCTGGGCAGAAATCCAATTATGTCAATTCTGTCTGAATACCCCAAAAGAGAGTCCTACTGGGGTTAGAAGTGGAAATAATTTTAAACGCAGATTAGCTACACAAGCAGCTCCACTCTTGAAACCAGAAAAAGGGAACAAAAACCTAAAGGCATGGCATTTATCTGGATGCAAGGGAGAGGGGAAAAAGAACTGTTAGACATCTGGCAAAAGGTCAAAGCCAATTATTTTGTCCAAATTTGCCCCCCAAGATAATAGCTTCCAGGTCCACTTCATTGAAAAAAGACATATTGAACTCAAGTAATTACAAAGATTTCTGCTTACCTCTACATCCTCCACTACCATTTTGGTTTTTCCAAAACTTTTTTTCCCAACAAGAGATTAACAGCAGTAGTATAACATGACAAATTCCCAGAAGCATGAAATAAATTTATCTGAAGTCTACGTAAAAGAAAATAATATTCTCCCTCATTTTGACAAATGGTATTCAGAGCTTTTAATTCAAGACTATGATTTCTTGCTGCTTTCCTTAAACCATTTTAACTGCTGATTTTCCTTTTTCCTTGGAAGTGTCTGTGTTACTGTTTAAACATGTGGCAAATTCAATCTGCTGAACCCTGCAACAGGATTCTGTTTATTTGTTGTTTTAAAACAGATAAGGATCAAGGAGAAAGGGAAACAGTATTTTAATTCAACAAAGAAAAAAAAAACCCAGATTTTTTTTCTTTCTTTGCAGGCATATTAAAAGATAAGTTTATCTATTTTTAAAATGAAACTATTCAAGAGACTGCTATAAAACTAAAGAAAAAAAATTACATGGTCCAAGTAACTGGATCAATATATGTTGGTTAGTAAATACTTAGTAACCCTTCTCTCTATTATTAATAGATAAATGTTTAAGTATAAATAAATGATGATCAAAAATAGCAGACTGATTTAGACAAAGTTTCTAATCCTGATCTGTCCAGAACATTTTCATTGGTAAGGATATAACTCACTTTACATATATTGCAAGTGCTTCTGCTATCAAGACGATATAAAATTCAGGAGAGTAAAACATTCATTATTAAAGTGCCTATATTTAGGACTGCATATTCCACACTGTGCTTCTTACACCAAGACTCACACAATTAGAGGTGGGCATTTTTTGTTTCTGTTCGGTTGGGTTTTTTTCTGAATACAGTCATCAGTGATACCCAGAATAGTCTGAAAACAAGAAATTTTTTGGTCAAAATCTGCTACATTCTAGAGTATACAGCTAATTCAGAAAGAAATTCAAAGAAACAGGTAATATACAAATGCTGGCTTGCACTTCAGAACTCAAGACAGCCTTAATTCAAAAGCTGTGCCAATGAACAGCAGCTACCATCTTTTCAGGGCACTCCGTCTAAAAATCCTTTTCAGAGGTATTCACACACCCCCCCTTATAAGGCAGCAATTTTGTATATTACCAGTTTGGACAAAATTCAAATCAGTAACCCATCATGTTTTCTGCTGTTAAAGCATAACATAGAATATCAGACACAATTAGTTTAAACTAAACTTCTAAACTAATGATATACTTTATTGTATTTACTTACAATATACAGTATTTACTTACAATATACAGTTAATATGCTGAAAATATACAGTTATCTATATGAAAATACACATTAATTTAAAATATCTTCCAACTGAATCATGCGGTCAATGAGCCTGTCAGAAGCCTTTTGACAAAGCCTAGAACAAAATTATTCAGCTACAATTTTTTCTTTTACATTTAAGGATATACTCAATCAATTTGTTTCCAGTTTTATATGAGATTTAATTTTTGCATTTGCTCTCTACAACACACTGAGCACAGTACCATGAATCCTCCTTCATGTCACACAGGCACTGCAAATCCAATCAAATCCAATTACTACTCCATTAGGTCTCATTTAAATCCCATACGGTACGACAATAAACTGAATGAAATGAGAATCAGCACATTTTTCAACCATCTTTACAGTATGAGTTAGATGGCAATCAGAGCTTAATAAAATTTCATTTAGAAGAAAGAAAATTCAGAGCTACCTTTCTCTGCCAGGCATTTCAGAAAGACTTGGGAAATGGCTTTTCTTCCCACCATCCCCTGAAGAAGCTTTTTGCTATTTCTCAAACACCTGTTCCTTGTTCCTGCTTGTGGCACAGAAGTTTGTCCTGGGCCCAATGCTCAAAATGTATGTAAACCCTACCAACAACCACCAAGTGAATTCAACATTTACTCCAATAGTGTCCCAAGATCTTGTTTTCTCTTCTGTTAGAGGTTGTTTTGTTTTGTTTGTTTGTTGTTTTTTAAAGATTTCCTGACACAGGGTTTCATCAGGAAATTTTTCATTTTTCATTTTCACTGGAAAACAGGGAGGGGAGAGGAAAATAAAACCTCACCAATCTGAAGTGTACTGAAAAGATAATGAAATTTTCAAAAATAAGCTCTTATCCTATCTGGATTTTAAAAAACCCTGTAATTGTTAAATATTTCAAAGTAAATTTACACAACTTTCAGAAGTTCTGAATACTTCACCACTTCAGTGCAGTTTATTTATGGATGTATAATAATCATGTGTCCCTCTCTTCATATAGCATTTCCCAAGCTCATCCAAGTACCCACAACAAATGTTATAGATGTCCAGGTCTGTCCTTTCTTTTGGGAACAAAAAACCCATAGAAAACAAATAAAAAATCCCTCATTTGCAGTCACAACAATCAAACCTCTCTCTGAAGCATACATAAGAGCTTTGTTGAATAGCTCTTCCTTGATAACTAACCTGACTAAATCATCTTCCTCATGCAGGTTAGAAATGAAAAATGTCATGACATTTAAAGACATGGCCTGTTGTTAAAAAACAAAAGCCAGGAAAACATATGCTGTCCACTTTCAAACACAAGCTCCAAACACTTTGTTTCTAGTACAGAAAGGCTCAAAGTTTCAAGAACAGACTTGGAAATATTTCAGTCAATTCATTAAATAACTTTAACTATAATTTTATTAGATTTTGTCCTTTTCATGCCTACCAACAACCTGAGAAACAGATAAATTCCACATTGTGGGAGAGAGAATGCTGATGGGGGAAAGAAGGGTAATTAAGTCATTTCAAAGTTTGTACTCCAATTCTGCAATTAAAATGGGAAGACCTGGGCCAGAGCTTTCTCTGTGCAGGGGAGATTAAAAGACAATAACATGATGTTTGGTTTGTTTTTTTTTCCTTTCTGCTAGAAAAGGAAACAAAAGGCAGAGGTATTTTTCCATGCATATTACACAATCACACAAGCTTTTCTGGTGTATTTCCACAGGTTTTTTCTGCACGCTCTTTAAAATGTCTTTAATGACCTGAAGGAACAGCAGCTTTGCTAAGAGAAATGTTAAGATACCAGCTTCATGATCCAAATATCTTTGCCTAAAAATGAAGCTGAGTATCATCTCTGAGTTTTTTAAAACCAATAAAAATCTGAAAATATTAAATGGTACTTGTATACTTAAATAATTTTGAAAATTCTGGTTAACTTTAATGGAGGCAGAACACTTTCCTCTCCTTTCTGAAGGATTTTAATTATATTTGTTTTCTGTGTAATCTACCATTCCTTTCAGTAGGCTACAATGGCAAATATAGATCCTATAACAAGAACAGATCCTTTAGGGAACTTACACCTCTCAAACTGCAAGAGAGCACAAACATCCCACATGCTTCAGAACACAAAGTCTATTGCCATGAAGCCTAAGAGTAACAGCCTCAAAAAGTCATTGTTAATTGCTAATTTTTCTTAAGAAAGAAAAAAAAGAACTTATAGCAACCTTTCAATTAAATCAGCAATATCACAGTTGCCACAAGTGTTTTCTTCTTGACAAATATAAAGCAACAGTTCCCAGTAAGAATTAAGTATTTTCAAAACTAGAACCTACATACAGACTATGAACCTAATAAGTGCTCAAATTATTGCTACTATATTTTTAGAAGTACTAGGTAGCTTAAGGCAGCAGTACAACAAGCTTCACGTTCTTAGCACATTTGACATACGGCGGCAACAAAAAAATATCAAAAAAACCACCCAAAACAATCCAGGAACAGACATCCGGTGTGAACAGGATTCAAAATTTTGGTGATGGTCCAAGAATCAAAAATAAACATACCACAACAAAACAATATCAAGGATAAAAAGCATGATGCATCATCTAGTATTGGTTCTGTCCCCATAAACGGGTACATCATTCATTAATTCCTTTGCCAAAAAAAAAATTTATTCTCACCTTATATTTTACCAGCTTGTAGTAACTTTACATGTGCAAACTTCCTTGCACATGTAAAACCACCTTATGCTTCCTGCTGATGACAGGCTTTAATGAGCTCAAGAAGGGTCAATCAATATTCAACATTACAAAAAACACTTGAAACAAAGCAATTGAGGGCAATTTATTTTTATTAACGATATATTACCGTCTTACTCTGTGAGATACAAAGAAAACAGAGGACAGAAAAAAAAAAAAACCAACCCTCCAGAGGACATACCAATCAAAATTTCTAGTGTGGGTTTCTATGCCTATTACTTATCAGTAACAAAATTTTGAAGTAGATAGTGCCACACTTATAAACTGTGAGGATAAATGTTACACATTTTGCATATCTTGTGTTTCAGAAGCCATTTTTAGCTTTGCCACTTAAAAAAGATAGCTGACTTCACCACTGAAACAAGTCCTTTTTTTCTGCAGAATAAAACCTGATGGAAGCTTCAAATGAGCATTTTGGGTCTGAGAACCAAACTCAAAACTGTCACAGGGCAAAAATGCCACCTGTTTGAATAAAGCTTGAAGGAAGAATCACCTCAAAGGAGGGTGGTATTGTTTCTTTGTGCAGCCTTTCAATGTACCCACAGGCAAAACACCTTCTCTTTCCTATCAATGCTCTCCCTGGAGCAGAGAGGCAGGAGGACTATGTGGACCTGCTACTTGAGGACAATTTACACTGGCAAGCAGAAGAGTAGGTAATCCCAATATAAACACCAGCTTTAAAATGTAATTGGCACATGTTAATCAGTCAAATTTATTATGTCAAACCAAAGAATAAGCCATTAGACTAATACATGCACATCCACAAACTTTGAACGATGTCTTGTGTACCTGTACAAAAGCTTTACTGAAAAATGCAATGAGATCACAGGGTCCCCAGAAATCAGCATCACAAGACTTCTGTAATCCTCAGCAGGGCAGGATTTCGCCCCCCAGACTGAATGACTGACTCAGGCTAATTACCACCAAATGTTCTGGAACAATTCTTCACTAGAAAAACCCAACCCAAAACAAAACAAACCAACCACACATATCTATGGTTTCAAAGAAAACTTGCAGAACTAGAAGTAAGCGTAAATTGATGGCCTAAGGGCAGCAAGAGTTCTGCTTCAGGTCTACAGAACTTCTCCAAAGAGCACCAACATGTAAACGAGAGTATAAATCTACCAGGGATCTATTTTGATTGCTAAAGCATGCTATCACATCTTCATTAGTGCCATTACCTGCAATATCTACCTTAAAACTTGGATGGGCATGCAATCACAATTTTATTCCAGAGGCTCTTTGCTGGTGTTTTCAAAACGAGAGTATGGATAGCAGATGTAGTCTTTTAGTAAGTGGGGTAACTCACATGAGAAGGTCGAGCAGTGCAAAAGCAGAGGAGCAGAAACAGGACAAGAACAGCCAAAACATTAGAGCAACAACACCTAGAGAGATGCAGAAAGGTTTTAAGCAATTCCCTGCATTGATAGGGAAGGAAAAATAGACATGGAAGAGCTATGCAGAGTTTAGTTTTACTTAAACTGAGCACAAGCAACCACCAATTATTACGGTATTCAGAATAATTTGACAGAAGATAAGGGTTGGCTGGTAATAGACTCGGTGCAGACGTAATTTTTGATACACTGAAATTTCAGAGGTAACATTTAAAAAAATTTACACACAATGAAGGAAACACAGATCTACAATGACTATTACACTAAAAGAACTCAGGTTTTAGCTAGGGTTTTGCATTTGACAGCTTAAACTCTAATCCTGAAAGATAAAATCCTAATGAATTCCAGTCTGTCTTTCAGAAAGGGAAGAACTGGGTAGATGTTTGTTGGTAATCCTGGTCCAAGTCAGAGACACAAGACGAAAAGATTCAGCATACAGGGATTCTTCAAACAACTGACTCAATGTTCCATTTTCTGATTTTTTTCCAAAGTTTCTTACCTCGGTTTCTTTACAGATATGAATATACACAGAATTTCTAGAAAAGATGGAAGAAGTTTCAAACAAATGTATGAAGAAAAAGACTAACAAAACCAACAGTGTACTAATACTCCTCTTAAACCATTTCAAAACCATTTCTATATGGATGGCAATTTGAGAAGTGTGTTGTCATTCTGACACAGAACCTTATGCTTCAAGACTGTCTTGTGCATAAAGCAGGTGAAGCTAAAAACCCTAAATTTCCTTTATTTTATTCCTACCAAAACACCCAGAAATTGCATTTCAGAAATGCCAAATTCTTGATGCCAAATAAACATTACAGTGAATACATACTTAGTGCTACCTATGGTGTCACAGAATTTCAAGAGCAAAGAACAATAACTTAGTACTATTGTGGGGATCTCTCCTTCTACTACGTAAGTCTAAGTGCAATACAGATATTTCATAGGATTTCATATTAACAAGTGAAGATTTCATATCAAAGATTTCATACACAAAGATTTCACATTAAAAAAACAAGTTTGCTTCAATTATTAAAAAAACCCCTTTGTCTCAGAAAGAGGAAGATAATTTGAATACATATCACACAACAAGAAAAAAAAAACAAAACAAAAATAACACAGAGAGAAAGAGCAGATATAGCTTTCTTCTCCTTGAAAACTCCATTAATTTTCCAATAGTTGCCCACTGTTAGCCACAAAAGGGTGAGCTCTCAGCATCAGAAACTCCCCAGCCTGTGTCTTTTCAGGCTCCTGACTGTGACCTCTAAGCAGGGAGAGCTGTCCTGAGGGCCAGAGGAGGAGTGCACACACACAGATCCCAAGTGCAGCTCCTGGCCCTCCCACTGCCACGGACAAGAACCACAGCTTCCTGCTTCTTGACTCTCACCAGAACATCCATCCTCATCAAACTCATTTATTAAATAACACAGACCTAATCAATCAGTATTTTTTAGGAAGAAGGAAAACACTTCTCCTCCACAAGTGTGTGTGAGTAAGAACATCAGAAATGTTGGTAATTATAAACACATGTGAAACTGCTGCTTTACATCACTGCAAGACCATTCCTTCGCAGTCACATTTTTGTTACAACTGGAACATACAACATACACTTTCATTCAAGGTCAGAAACAGCAATTAACTGGAACACAGCAAGTTAAACTGAATCATGGAGATGATCTAACATGGAGGAAACTCAGAATCTTATGAAAAGCCTTGGGGTTTCACACTAATCAAAGAGCATAAGGCTGTGGGTTGAAAGCGGTCATGAACAATTATTGTATCAAGGTACACTTTAAAAAAAAATTGGGGAAAGGATTTAGTAGAGTAACATGATTTCCCCTGTGAACACTCTTATTGTTAGAGGAAGACAGAATTAATTTTAACAAATTCTACCATCTAAGCAACTACTGTGGCAAAATATTAATCATTCAAGTTATCTATTCACAAGTAAGTTTTCCCCCCCTTTCTATATAAAAAAACCCATCAAAATTAATTGTCATTGATTTAGAAAAAAAAAAATCACAGAATTTGTGTAAGCTGATCACAGAACTGATCTTAATAAGGAACTACCTTATTAGTTTGCCCTCTGCAAGGAGGAGATGCTTTTTCCTAACCAAAACCTGACACAATTTCCCCAAACATCTTTTCTGCATTTAAAAAGTTTACATAAACTCTCCAGGATTAAAAATAACTCTGATACAAATACCTTCAGTAATGCTTCCTCAGCTTTTACTAACCAACAAAAGCTTAAGAAATCTACTCATGAAGTACAATCAATACAGAACCTTTTAAGGAAGCACAGCATATATAAGAATAACAGTTCAACAATACATAAGATTTAAGTTCAGGCATTAAAGTCTGAAAGAGAGGTTTAGGCACAAAAAGGGTTGGAAATGAACTGAAAATGGTAACAGTTGCCAGTAGCAAAAGGATGCTCAGTATTTCTTACCATCTCCCAGAATAACACAGCAGCACATAAACCAACAGCCTTGCTGAAATTAGTGCATATTTTGAAACATAAATTACATCTACACCTTGCTGCATTAGGATGGCAGCTCAGAAATAAGCACACAATCCCTCCAGCAGAATTTACTTCAAAGCCTTCCCATTCCTCTGCCTACAGAGCTCAGCAATAGATAAAACTGAGAATGTGGTTTTCATTCATTTCTTCCAGGCACTCTAAAATTCACACATGCACCTCAGAGTGGCTTGAAATCTGGCATGCCATATGGCAGTACACTTGTCATTTCCAGAAATATGTTGAAGATGGGTTGCAGAGATATAAAGCCCCAATTAAAAAAAAAGAAAACAAAACAAAACTGAAACTCCTGAAGCCAACAAATTCTGCTCAAACGCCACCAGCTTTACACTAGGCACAACTGGAGAGCCTGGGCTTTGATCAGGCTTCAAAGAACCTCTTCATTTGCCCCAGAAAATAAATCTGATGCCTTAGCTTGTGGAGGCTTATTTCCCTACTGTTTTGTAACTCTGTAAAGTTATTTACACTTGCCTTAAGTGAGACTGAAGTAGAAATGATACATCAACATCAATAGTAGATTTATACAAACACATTGCACTTGGAGTACAAAGTAAATGATTTACAAGCTGCAGAAGAGTGGAGAATCAGGATGAAGAGTTTTAGAGCTATTCCAGTGTGAACCAAACGAAGAAGAAACAATTACTTCTCATTCCGGTATAAAATGTTTAATGGTGCACGTGATGAAGCAACATAAAAAAAAAACCAAAACAAAAACCAGAAGAATTAGCAAACAGATTAAAAAAAAAAAAAAAACTGTAAAAAGAAATAAGGGTCTCCTGCTGGCTGAAATAATCACACAGTCTCCAAGCTCAGCAAATTAGAGTGAGATTTCAAAAAAAATTGGCGGAGCTGAACTAAACGTCTTGCTGTTGCCAAAAGGAGAGAGTCCTGTGCTGTAGGTAGAAATCAACTAATTCATCCTTCTACTATGATTTCTACTTTCCAGGCATGTCTAATTTCCACTATTTGCAATCTGTGATTAAATGATCTTTTCTAAGAAAGAAAACTCAGAGTAGCAAACTGAAATCAAATAACATTACAAGACCAGAACAACTTTCCTCCTTTCTGTATTTCTTTCAAGGATAGAATCGCAGATACAGAAAAAATGGAAAATCATTTACCTTTCTGCTGGCACACACAGTTCCTCTCTTTAAACTTCCTACTGCATTTTGAAACTAAGTTAACTTAACACACATCTTTTTACCCCAAGGATGAAAATTAAGAGCAAGTAGTAACTCTGTTGACAAGACCTGCTGTGGGGGTGATACTTTGTTTTTAAACAGACACAGAAATCAAGCAAATAATCTTACTCCAAAGAGATGCATCCTATAATCTGTAACAAACTTCCCATGTGTGTATTCCATTGAAATGTTTGTTCTGGAGACAGTGTAGGTATGCTATTAATCCAGTATGCAGAGGTGACTTGGAAAAAGACGGCAAGGAAGTACACGTCATTCTATAATCAGAGTCCATTCCAGACCTATTGCAACATTTCTATGCATAAAGAAGAAAATCCAGAGATTTCCATCCTATCTGGGAGAGAATACTTGCAAGCACCTAAAACTCCTCATGGCAGCATCAACTGAGATGTGTAACAGAGCACAGACACTCTTCCACTATAATAATCCATGAAGTTATCCAAGACCAGGATCCATTCAGCTGCTCCAGCTGATGAGGGTTTCAACCATGCAGAGACAAGACTACCACATACCTGCCACTCACATCTCCTACTGATGACAGTATCTGCTCATTGCTGCTAGAGGCAGTGGGCTTGGAGAAAGCCAGAGCTTTTTCCCCAGGCATAACAAGCACAGAGCTGCCAGCCGCTGGTGTTGCCATCTAGGGAAGCTATTCCTAGAAAAGCAAGAAAAATGTGTGGGCTGAGCTGAAAAGACAACGTAGAAACTAAAGCAAGCAGAAGAGTCCTCTGTAATGCAAGAGGTGAAGAAAAGCCCCATGTCTGCTAAGATTTAGGCTGAAGAGCAGATGTCTCCCACCACACACTCCCCAGCCAGTAACTGGGTTTTTCGGGTATACTGAGCTTGTGAGGGGATGAAAAGTGGCTTCCACATGATATGGCAAAATTTTACTGTGCCCAGCAGACAAATAAAGTATGCTAAATTTCCTGAACATTTCAATACTCATTTCAAGGCAGAATAAAACCAAATAAAAGTCCTAGAAATTCTGCACTTTATAGAACTTTCTACGTATTCTGCAGGTTGCACTGAAACCATCTGCTGATGCTGCCCAAACAATTCAAAAATCACCCAAGTCTGCGTTTGACAGGTCCAGGCAGACCTACTGTAAAGAAAGGAGAATCTGAATGATTCCAGTATGATATATAGAGGTGCTCCTGGATAATACAGATTGCACTTCTACTTTAATCATTCTTTCAATAAAAGCAGTGTGAAATTCAACTTTTATAGTATTTTTAATTGTAGGTGTAGAAAACAAAAGAGTTGTCAGCTATTGACGCCTCATGCACGTTACCATCCTCCCCCAGCTATTACTACACTGGCAAAAGAACTATCCTAGACACACAACAGCACCTAGAAAAACAGTTCTCACACTGTCACACCTAAAATGCTGAAGAGCCAGAACAGATTCTCAACTGTGCATGCACTTCTTTTAACCATCATTTAACCATCATTCTTTCATCATTTTCTTCTTCCCATATGTGCTTTTCTTTACAAAGTCCCAAATCCAAATTCCAGAAAAGTTA
Organism: Climacteris rufus; assembly: GCA_013398175.1. Taxonomy (NCBI): domain Eukaryota; kingdom Metazoa; phylum Chordata; class Aves; order Passeriformes; family Climacteridae; genus Climacteris; species Climacteris rufus. The sequence continues at coordinate 445,065 of VZRZ01006598.1, forward strand.
ACTAAACACATTCTTAAGTGCCTTGAGTATCATAACTCATTGATTAAATACTTGGAAGAGTTCACCTGGTGGCTTTGAAGTGTAGCAGAGCACCAATTCAGGGCTCTGCAAGTGGCAATATACTTCTTGAGAACCTATCAGTAAAATGGTAACAATCCTTTAGGTAAAGCAAAGCCAAAAGATTCAAGATGGGAAATGAAGCTATAACAGTAAGAATGAAAAAGCTTACTTCCTGTATCCAAGGTTAGCAAACTAAGGTACAACATCAAGGTACATGCCAGCAAAGCTCTTTTCCTTTCTTACTTACAGATTTAGCCTTGAAGGTGTTCTGTGCACTTTTTCAAGCTCTTGCTACCTATTTTAATTCTATACTTAGAGATATTCTCGCATTACGAGACAATTCTTATTATTTTGCTTTGATGCTTTTTTCCTTGGATGTTTTCCAGATGAAGTTCTAAATTGAAGTTCAGCAGAAAAACGATCAGAGCACTACATTTCAATAACAGAAGCATTGAAAAGTGTGGCCTTCAGTGTATTAAAGTCATTGCTGGAAGCTACATATGAAAATATATTACCCACCTCAGAAAACTCTCCATTGTTATAATTTGGTCATTTCACACACCAGTGATCAATCTCAGCTGAGCACAATCTGTAAGTCCATACATAATGATAAAAAATTAGACATACCAGAGAAAAATTAAAGTCTTTCCTTTGTGAACAAGTTTATTCACCTAGTGATTTTATACAAAAATCACTTTTCTATTGCTTCTTGCTATGAAGCTAAACATGCTGAAGATATATAAATTGTTGGTTACAAGGGTCAATGACTTGGCAACCTGCATTATGCTCACTTTGCAGCAAAAGCTGATATGCACAAAACAATTACTTCAATGAGCAATCTTCGAAGTATGCCTAAACAAAACTTTTTAAAAGGTATATATGCATTTAAGGCTACCAACTGTGAATAACATATCCTTTGTCTAACTCTTCCTAAACTCAAGATTTCTATTTTCCAACTCTCTTTCCTTTACCTGCCCTCAAAAATTTTTAAGTTTCAGATCGGTGTTGCATATAAAGCCCTCAGAATCAGGAACTGTCAGTAAGTTATTATTACAGCACATCTACAAGCTGAAAACCCCAGGCTACATTTCATTTCAGTACAGAACAACACAGACTTTTCAGAACAGCAGTGTTCTGAAGAAAAATTACAAAAAAGAGAATACCCAGCTATTGGAAAACAGAAAAACCAAAATAATATTGCTTCTGCCATTTCCCCAACACACTGACACTGGGATCCAATGCTGAACCTCATCACACAATTCTCTCTATGGCAGCTCTCCCACTGTACAAAGAGTGAATAAGCAGGAGGAGGATGCACAATGAAAAAGTACAGTGTTACTTTTATACAATTCATCTTAGCCCAAAGCCAGTTCATATCAGTAAATCCTACCCCAGTTTGGACCACATTAGGTTCAGATTTAATGAATCATTCCCAAATACCAAGTTGCAAGCATATACATACGAAGGTAGAAAATGAGAACATGATATTCAATAGAACAACCTGTAAAGCACTCTACACTTACTCCCACCTGAGCAGATACAATCAAACCAACAACCTCATTTCTGTGACTGTGTGCAGCTACATGCTTAGAACAACGAGCCAACAAAACACTAACAAAAATATCTTCATCCAAATCCTATTCACAGCTGTTAATTTAATGGAAAGACTCTTCCGGCATGAAGAATACATGAGTAACAGCCTCCCCGGGAACTTTAATAGCAGATCGTTAGACAAAGGGCTTCGTAACACAGCAGCTGGATGCCATTCAGCCACCTGACAGCCCCTGTGCTGCTTGGAAAGACTGCATTAACCAGAGCACATGGATTTCTGAGGCACTGACCTGTGCTCCCCAGTGCTGCAAAGGGAGCAGAAGGAGCTGGGCTAAGGAGGTGGATTCAGATGCTTTGAAAGAGGAATTACAGCAAAGGGCTGCGTGATGCAACACAACAGATGATGACCAGTCACACACAGCAGCTGCAGGAACACACAGATTTCTCCACTAAACAGTTACACACAGTCATTTTTGCCTTCCATAAATTTACAGTATTTTAAATCAACTGCACTGAAAATTATACCAAAAAAATGCAAAACATTAATTCTTTACATTTCTCAATGGAAAAATATTTTTTTTTATTTAAGAAAATATATTTATTGACTGAAACATGTGGGAGCCCACCCCAATACCCTAACACAATTTCAGAACATATAAACGGAAGAAAAAAGTTAAAAACAATTGTACAGAAATCTTGTAAGCCAGGCTTTAAGTGTATCCTCATTTCAGGAATCTCATCAACTCTACTTCTGCTTATCACTTAACTGCAACATTCCAGTCAAATGTTACTCATTCTCAAATGAGTGCAACCACGGTAGACAGGATACAGTTTTTTCTAGTTTTGGCTACTACTTTATTTTCTTTGTTTAATTATTCCTGCCACATGAGTGGATCACAAACAAGCCAAAAACATGTCCAGTCACAATCAAGGTTATTCCTGATCCTAATTATCTACAAGATACTGCACAATGGAAATGGAGGAGGAAAAAGATAAACAAAGCAAAGGCAGAGGTGATCACCATCAGTTTAGTAAGCCCACCAATCAAGGTATGCACCAACTAAATCAAAGTTTTTCTTGGAGTAAGTATTTACAGATCCGTAAAATAAAATGGTACTTCCCTAAGAAAATCTAAAGGTGCATCTACACAACCACCAAAACTATGAATTATATTAATACCAGGTGCAAGTATTAATATCGGTGTTTGGAGTTTTGATTGTTGTAGGGTCTTGTGGGGGCTCTCTTACATCTAGTAGGCACCACAATATCAGCAATTTCACAATCCACTGAAATCCAGCTGCTTAATATCAGGCATGACATCTTGCAAACTAGACCTATCCCTCACATTCAAAGAGCCTGGGGCAGGAAAATGGGGCAGAAAAAAAGAGCCAAGGGCTGCTGCCAGTCATGTGGGCAACAGGCAGGCAGAGCTGACCAGAGAGTGGCATTGGAAAAATGACCTCCTCTCTAGCACAACTCCACCTTGACTCACCTGCATTCATGACTCACTGACATCACATTCAGGATTGCTACTTTTGAAGAATGAAGCATTTAAAATTTTACTACCTGCTTAGCAAGCACAGTATAATCTACTAAATACCAAGTTGCTTCTAATGCTATGTACACTCAGTAATGGTATGTATGCCATTTCTGCAGAAGAGTAAGTCAATGGCCATTAATTCAGATTGCAGTTATGTATGGTATCTTCTTTTAGCCACGAGTACATCACTTATACTAACTCAAAGGAATCTAAATGACCAACTACTTAACTACTAAAAATTATCTATCCGGAAAGAAGAAGGAAAAAAACATCAAAGAACAGGACAGACAAATCACAAGGGCAAGCCAAAAAGGCTTTCATAACAGAATATTGAAATTGGGTCTAGCTGCACCATTAAACAATCTAATATAGTTAAAACATGGGAGGAAAAGCATTTTAAAAGTTACAAGTTTCCATGATTTGCATTAACATACTTATCTTCAACCCCTGATTCCTCCAAAACAGGAATTACAACCCTTGATGCATTTAAGAGCCTTTCTTGCACCTCTTTTTTTTTTTTTTCCTGTTTTCATACATTTTGGTTTTCTGTTTTAAATTGTAGGTTTCCATGTTTTCAAATTAAACACCAAACTAATTCCTTGCTTTCCCCCTCAGGGACTAACTTCCTTTTCCATCAACTTAAGGAGGCATTATATCAGGCATTGCCTGATCTCCATCTGTTCTTTAAAGTCTCAGCATTACCATTCCTTAAACAATGCTAAACTATCAGGAGTCACACTGACTTTATGGGACTGCTGACCGAGTAACATAATCCACAACATACAGGCATAAAGTCTGTCTTGAAACAACCTGGCTGTGTGATACTACAGCAGAAGTTCAACACATAATTCAACATACACATTGTGACAAGTAAAGAATGTGTGATGAGAAAAGAGTTGACCTGCAATGTAACTGTGGTTCTTGTCTTGGAAAAGATGCACTGGTGGCTCAGTTTGATGCTCTGTAAATAAGACACATTCACTCCAATAGGACCAGTAGTGCTGCTATGCACGTGCTTGCATTTTCATACAGCCACAGTGGGAAAAGTAGGGGATAACAAACACAGAGCAAAAGCTTTGACAGTGCAACTTCCTGACATTCCAGAGAGGCAAAAGGAATACCTGAATAAAATAAACATCCAGAATCTCCTGTCAGCAAAACCAGAAAAGATCCTAAAGGAATACAGCCAAGAGTATTACAAGACTAACGGAGGAAGATACACATTGCCAGAGTCATGACATTACCCAGACTTTAACAGTTTTCTGTCACAGGAAGTCTATAACATTTCAGTTCATTATGATTCCCTATGCATCCCTTATGATCCTCAAAGCTCAATAAAAATGATGTGTCATATTTTGATACTTGTGCTAAACACAAGCTTTGTGATTACCAGTGTTTAAACCCAATACAATCCACACAGTCCTTACTGAGATATCTGATTAAATTTCTAACATTCATGAACTAGAATTTTAATATTGAATGCTGAAAATGATTTAAGCCTTTTGATGTAACAGAACATAAGTCATTTAGTGTCAAGTGGAAGGCACATCATTTATTATAGCATTAATTATTTGGGATATTAGCATTAATTTCTTTCTTTATTTGAATTAAATGGAATTCAAAACAGTGTGAATTTATGAATAGTCCACAATATAATTATTTCTATATTATCCCTGCAGCACCAGCAGAAAGAGTGCCTACAGACCTGAAAATGTAAACGAAGGAGATTGATCATAAATTTTTTCTGAAAGACAAGGTGAAGCTCAGGATGTTTATACTCTAAATGGCTTCACTCTTTTTTTGATGTAAAAACACACAGCTTTATAACTATTAATGCCACCTAAATATTTTTGCATTCAACATGCAATGATTAAAGGAAAGCACACTTAAGCAAGATATACCATAACCAATTTTTTATAACTGGAACAAAAACATTCTCAATTAAAACTACAAAGTTGAAAAAATAGCAGGGACTTTTACAAAATTTCGATACTCACTGGGAAAAATGCTATGTCTTAACTTACATTTCCAAAGTTTCTACATCCACAGAATTTCAAGTTCCAGTAGGAACTAATTAAAAATACAAACATGGTACCTTTTTTCCAGCATGTAAATGGTATTAGTTTTCAACTCACTTATGTTAAGGTATAGCCAGACAGTACTGTTAACAAAAGTAATTAATAACAATAAATAAATAAATACAACACCACTCTCTGAAAACTGCTGTTTGCAGATCATTTGAGGCAGTTACCAGAGCACTAGATACTGACAGACCATAACCCAGTTTAGAATTCCAATACAAAACACACAAAACCCAGCATTTAGGGGGTTTTGCCCAACTTACAGGACTTCTTCAGTCTGGTTAAACCAGAAACACCTGGCCAACTGAGACTGCAACTTTACAAATAAACAGCAGCCAAACCTATAAATAAACCAAATGAGCCATCTGTGCCACCGACTGCCCCTGTTTGCAGCCCCTCTACACAGGTGTCAGCTCCTGGCCCTGCACGCTACAGCTGAACCACCATGGAGTATTTGCACCATCACCAACTGACACCACTAACACAACATGAAAAAAATCAGTTAATAGAGTGCTTGATTCCAACCTAACAAATACTCAACGCCTATCCTTCTGGTTTTGCTGAAATTTTTACTAAAAATACTGACTGATTCTAAAACACATGCATCTTTAAAGTGACTGGATGAAGTGCAAGTACCTTTTTTTCTCTTCTATTATTTAGCAAACAAACTTTCAATCTATAACTACCAATTACATTTTCAAACAAAATTAACTCTATTTAAACCAAAACCCCAAAGGATATTTGTAAAAACAAACTAAAAAAAAACCTGAACTCAAACCCAAGGAAAAGCCTACAGTAAGTTTTGCTAAGCCAGGTGGCAGTGTGCATTTGCAGCAGCCCAAGTCTCCTGTGGTGGAATCCAGAATCCTTGACATGTTATCATTCAAGACCTGTCAAATTTGATAATACTGTGTGTGTCTGGAAGGACACCACCCATTCAGGGAAATGAACGTGTCATTTGTTGTCATGACAGCTATCAAAATTCAGCCCGAGAGCACATCATAGAGCCACGTATCTCTCCTTCTGCATTAAAAGCTTCAAAAATACTTTCCTTGTCGTCATCCCAAACATCACTGGGATGTCAAGTAAGTCAGCCCCCCTGGAACAGCAGCAGTCCAGGATGGCACTGGAAGCCAAGTCCAACACAACAGATGTGGGGAAAACAAGTGTGATGGATGCACTGCTACTGAAAGAACAGGAAGGGAAACCTTGCAGCCATGGTGTGCTGAGGGTGTTCTTACTGCATTAAAACCAAGAGGTCAGTATGATCAATGTTTGGGACTCCTCTTCTTTGGTATCACTGCCAGGTTTTGCTAAACAGGAGGCTTAATTTATTGGTTTTCCTTGAAAGGTTTATTAGTCCAGAATGTCCTAAAAAAAATTCAGAGTAATACACCAGTTTAACTCTCCATATACAGAATAAGTTTTAACAGGACTTAGTGTTCCTCTTCTCTCTCAAACCTGTGAAAGGAATGAAGGAATGAACTGTTTTATTTTACTATATAATTAACTAAAACATAATTGGTATACAAAAAGCATTATTTCAGCCAACTTAAATTTGACAAGGATGAGTTAGAAAATCCCAATATGTTTCATTTATAGTTTGTATGCTTAATGAATACCATCACTCCTTTCTAAACCTTCATACCCTTGCAAGGATCTAATCTTATTTTGAAGGAAAGGTTCTAAAACAGTGCTCAACAACTTTCTGAAAATAATATAAATAAGTACAACATAGTTAAATCCAAAGAGAAATTGACAAACTTTTCCAACAGCTTGCTTCTATTTTCTTAAAAATAAAATACATATTTTTTTAAATGATGCACTGCTAGCAGAACCAATAATCCCACCCCAGCATGAGCAAAAAGCACCTGCTTTTGCTAACCCTCTTCCTGTTCTGCCACAGGGTCTGATGGCTCCTCTGTATTTGCACAGAGTTGATCCAGTGTAACCTGTAAGGAAAGACAGGCAAGAGACAGCACTCAGCTAAAAACAGCTTCTCACCTTTAAGAGGACGTGACCCTGCACCAGGAAGAGCACCCACAGCCTCTATCTTCTCCATAAACTTCAGTACCTGCTTTCACACCCGTGTCATTTCTCTTTATTAAGGCCCTCATAAACACTCTGATCATTTCTACAATGTACAAACTTCAAATGGCTCAGAGGACCAAAATCTGCCTTTCTACCAAAAAGGCAATCAACTGAAGGCCTGCTCATCTATTTTTGGTTATTGATCCATCTTGGCTAATCAGTCCAGCCCTGGCACAGCAAACATCATCCACATCACCTCCAGGCACCACATGATAGACATCTCTGAAGTGACAGGAAACCAGAGTCCCACCCATCCAAACAGCACAACCCGCTGAAGCACAACACACTACCTGACTATATATGTATATTTTTTTTTTGTATTTCATTTCATTGATTACACAAAAAATATTTTAAAAATGAGGTTGCTTAAGTTGCTATCTGATTTTGTAAACATACTGCATCTATCATTTTTGTCTAATAAAGTTTCAGCTGTATTCTGTCTGTAGGATATCTCACTACCTGTTTTCACATGTATTTCTATGGTTGTGTGTACTCTGCAGACAGTAACCTATATGTATGGCATTTTATTTGGCATCTGAATTTTGTCGTGACTGCAAAAAGGAGCAACACTTTTGAGAATTCTGGGATCTCCCAAGTGTGCCAGCATGTTCACCACACTGTCTGCTCCACCAAATAATCAATAGTAGTTACATGTCACCACATTAACAATGGCTAATGAGATCAGGACCAAAAGCAGCACAACAAACCGATGGTGCAAAAAAGCCTTTAAGCCACAAAGTTTGCTCCTACAACTGCAAACAAATACAGGCTATACCAGCATGCCTGGGCTTCCACTCTAACAGATGTTTTTCTTAGCATAAGTATTTCTAAAACTTTACTGACACTAGGGTTTTGTGCATAGATGCAGTAATTTAAAATGCAATGGGTTGATATTCTCTAATCAAGATTTATTCCTCTGCACCTGAATTCATAAAATTTGCAATACTCTATTAAGGCTTAAAAACATACACTGTCAGGCCACCTCACTACACACAGTTATTACTTATGCTGGGTTTAAAATATAAAGTCACTTCATTAACGGCAAGAATCAAATTAATTTGTTGTGTCACATATATTTAATTGAATATAAAAATACATATTTCATATATCAATGCACTTTCAACTTACTGATGTCATTAGCATTTATGAAACAATTAAGAATCTTATGATGGGGAAAAAAGATAACTTCAAGCAAAAAAAAAAAAAACAAACCCCAAAACAACAAAAATTTAACATTTGGAAGGATTACTTTATCCACCACTGAACAGAGCAACAATTTAATTGAACACCGATGACTACATTATTATGAGAAAACTAATGGGCCTAATTAATTTGCAAGAAAAATTTAAATTGGAACTACCTAAAACGGAAATAAGCTTAGTATTCTTGGGCCGACATAGAGAAATCTGCAAAGCAAAACAAACAAAAAAGGTGTATGAGGATGTTATGCAGTAACTTCTTCAAAAGACTGGACAATGGTGCACAGGTTAAAAGATTACTGCAGGCCTTACCTCCCCACCTCAGGGCAAAGAAACAATGCTACTTTCCCCATTACAAACACCATCCCAGCTCTCTCTGAACATCTTCCACTTAATGAACTAGTAAGAATTCTTGACTTTCACACCCGGAAAACTATTGTTCTACAACATTTCTGTATACTTAGTAAATACAAGGATAGAGCATACTACCTTTAAGTTTATTATTTCATTAGAAGCAGAAAGCAGCTCTCCTGCAGAGTGCCTCAGCCCTCTGCCTCTTGGACATGCCAGATGACCTACTTTGGGGGAGCAGGGTGTCCAGCCACAAGCACCCAGCACCTCACCCCGGCTCTGACTAAACTCCCCAAAATACGGCACCATCTGCTTTCACAGTTTTCAGCTACCTAAAAACTCCCTCAGACACCTCTAATAAATCCACATCAGCAATCCTCCTTCCTCAAAACACAGTGGGAATAGAGGGTTGGGAATACCCCCGGCTTAGAAACCATCAGTCCCTCGATGCAACCAGAAAATATTTTTCAAGAACATACGCTTTGCATTCAAAGATGTCTTGGTTTTGATTTCAAACCTGCGGCAAGTAAATTGATACAGCACCTGTCTCCATGAGTCTGGAAGCAGCTTTTATGCTCAAGGAGCATGAAAAATGCAGATACTCCGGGTAGTTTTGCTGCTGCTCAAGACCACACCAGCAAACAAAGCTAGCTGGGTATCACTTTTCGAGTCGCTACTGTTACAGTTTCTACTAAGGAAAGCCACGGGCACTGCACAGGATTAACATACCAACAGCAACACAAGGCACAAAAAAAAAACAAAGGCTGGAAAAGCAGCAGACACCACTGACCTTGTCCCTCTTCTTTAGCTAACAGAAGACGCAAGGTGACACAGAAGAGAGCAAACACCTTTCCTTAAGCTTCCAGACAGCTAGCCAGGAAACTAGAGAAGACAAGAAAGGAAGGGGAGATAAGTTCCCTTTCTATGCAGTGGCAACAAGCCAAAGCTGAAGTTTTGAATTTATCATATGTTCAGTAGCAAGAATGTACTAAAAAGGATCACCCAGACTATCGAGGACTAACTCCGCTGTTAGTTTTGGAAAAATATAGCAAAAGAGATTTTGTGTATCATGTTTTCACGAAGGCAATCAGAAATGTAATCTGGTAGAAGTAGGTGGCAAATGCAACAGCTAATGTTGCAATGAGAGAACAACAGCGACAAGAGCTAACATTATAATGAATCTGTATCTGTTTCATGGCCTATATAAAAATATTTGGTAATTACAGCCTTGATCTTTGTGGTACAGGTGCCTTCTACTGCTACATTTATTCACTGTTCCCAAAAGTGACATCTTCTGTCAAAGTCGCAAGAAGAAAGTCAGTTACAAAGACAAAGTGATCTGTGTAACTTCTCAAACTGACTTGGGCGAGACAGAGGATTTCAATTTCCAGAGTTGTGAAATCAGTATTTCAGGGAAGCAACAACATTACTTCATAAATTATAATCCTAAAAATGAAAACACGGTACCATTAACGTCATCTGTGTGGTGCTGACTGCTTCAGATTCCTAAAAAGCAGTGGTAAAACAGTACTTCCAAACAGAAATTCTTCATAATCTCCTACCCAGTGAGTCCTTTCAAATTCCTCCATATTAAGTTACCAGTCCAAACTCCCGATGATACAAACCACGCATGGTTAGGCCATGAAAATTTGTTTTTACAAAGGCCGCTACCGCATTTCATGAAAGAGAAGTCTAATTCTCCCAAGTTGAGCTGCTAGAACAGTAGCAGAATGCTCCTCAGAAACAAAAATGCTTCATGGGAAGGGGAAGAAACGCTGTTCAAGCTAGCGAACACTTTAAGTTCTTGCCGATTTACAGTCACCACTCAACTTTTACAAAAGGTTTCACTTTGTTTTACAAAAGCATGACAGTTCTGAGTGAAATGCTACATGGAATTCACGGAATAACCCTGATGCACACAGAGGGCCACATTCACTGTTAAAAAACAGTGGAAGATACTAACACAGGAATTAGAGCCGAGAGCATTCATGATCAGCCAGCTGCAGGTCAGACCTGAATTACAAACCTGAATCCCGATCTGACAACCTGATCTGAGATAGGCCAAAGTGCCTACCCCACTAACAAGGGGTAGCTGGTAGCCTGGGCACATTTTTAATTAAAAACAGGCCGAAAAGACTTATAAGCTTCAGTAATTTTCTTCCCAAAATACGCAGGGATGCGCTGCACTGAACAGTCAGTACACGAGGTGCAATTTTACGTTTATGTCCTTTACCTACACTGGCATAGACCAGGGCCACAGTGCACCGCGCTCCTCGAGAAAACCCCCGGCCTCAGCTCTACTAAAGTTGAAAGTCGGGGACGGCAAGAAAACACAACTAAGCGGGCCGAGGGCCATGTCCCCGCCGCAGCCCGGCGTGCCCGCCCGCCCGCCAGCCGCTCCCGCCCGGAAAACTTTGGGGTTGCGCCGCGCTCCGGCCGGGAGGCGCTGCCCGCCTTCCCCCGCCGCTGCCGGATACGCCGCCTCCATTCAGCGGAGCCCCGCGAGGGGCTGGGGGGGGATGTCCCGGCCCGGCGCTGCCCCCCGGCCGGGTGGCACAAAGCGGCGGCTGTCACACGCACACGCACACACGAGCAGCAACTCGGGAGGACGAGGAGGAGCCGCCCCCGAGCTCCCCCCGCAACTGGACGTGGCACACAAACACCTCCTCCCGCTCCGGGCCCCCCGTGCCGCTCCCGGCAGGTACCGGCTCCCCGCCTCGGCGGAGCTGCCGCGGAGCCTCGGCCGCCCAGGTGACACCCGCCCTTCCCCCGCTCTCGGCGCCCCTTCCCCGCGTCGCCCCCCGCGGCCGCCACAAGTTTGCGGCGG
>VZRZ01006598.1:457510-621734 GCA_013398175.1 Climacteris rufus
GGGGGGGCCGCGCCGCGGTTCGCCCGGGGGCTGCCGCGGGCCGGGGGCTCCACGGGCCGGGGGCTCCACAGGCCGGGGGCTCCACAGGCCGGGGGCACGGAGCCGCTACCGCCGGGGAATTTCCAGCCGCGGTATCGGGGCGCCTCCGCCGCCCATTGGCCCCAGCCCCAGCTGTTCCCAGCCCCTCTTTTCCCTGCCGCCCTAGGGCGAAGTTTCAGCCTCAGCGCCCCGCGTATCAACCGGCTGGGGCGGTGATTGGTATTGCGGGGACTCGGTGTGTACCTGCGAGGGTGTTGTGCCCTCGGGAGAGGGCGGCGGGCACGGCAGCCACCGCAAGCCACAGAATCACAGAATATCCCGAATGTAAGGGACCCACAAGGAACATCGAGTTCAACTTTCTGCCCAGCGCGGGACCTTGCAAGAATCCCACCATGTGCCTGAAATATATCGTCCAAATGCTTCTTGTACTCTTGTCAGGCTTGGTGCTGTGACCACTTCCCTAGGGAACCTGTTCCAGTGCCCAACCATCGTTTGGCTAAAGAATCTTTTTCTGATACCCAACTTAAACCCCCCTGACACAATTTCAGGCCAGTCCCTTGGGTAAGCCACCCTTTTCTTCCAAAACAGAGCGCTGAGGCTAGGTGTACGTCCAGTCTGTATTGGCCTGTTTGCCCTTCCAAGAGTGGTTAAAGACAGTGGACAGAAGACCCCTGCAATGGCCCCAGTTTCTAGGGAATGGCCAATGTGCTGGCCCCAGTGCCCTGCCATGGGCACACTCTCCACTGGAGTGTCCCTGGGCTGTGGGGAAAGATCATCCCTTAGGGTGAGCAAGGGAGAAGGGAGAAGCCACTCCAGAACGTTGTAAACCCTTCACAGCATGGCAGCTTTGAGGAAGAGGAGGCTGGAGTGTTAACCATACTGGTTGTCCTCAGGAAACATTTCCTGGCTTGGCAGGCAAGGCTAGGCAGTACCACTCTTCCAAATCCAAATAAAAGTCAGCAGCCCTGCTGCCTTGTTTTCTATGACCAAGCTAAATCTAGCAGTAAGATCTTGAGACAAAGATTTTAACTGCTTGAAATATGATGATTTAAAAATATGTGCTCGGCAATCTTTCCATGCTCCTGCTTAAAATAGTTCAGAAATCCTCAAAGAACTCCCTCTTCCCCTTTTTAACTTTTACAAATTCTCACAGCATTTAATTGATGGTTTGGGAAGCCCCAAGTGCCTTTCACATGCCTGTGAGATAAACCTGAAAGGAAAATGCAGCTACTTCTTTCTTCCAAGAAAGACTTTGCATGCACCTCAGGGAGGAACAGGAACAGAAAGCCCCTTTCCTAGCTTTTCATGCATGCATTTGACTTCAGTTCAGAGAGGTGTTAATCTTCCCTTTGAAACAATAATTTGATCATGCTTTTTTAGAGCTGGAAAATATTTGGGGTCCCTGCTGCCTCCACTTCACAGCATGGTCAGGCCTCACTCTAGCCTGCTTAGGCTGAATTTAAATGGGATCGGTCATCCAAGGACTTTCAGATAAAAGTCTCTGTTGTTTCAAGAACAAAATGCACTGTGGGAGTGATAAAGGAGAGGTTAATTATCCCTTCTCTCCTTTGCATTTATAGTACACAGTTTTGTCCCTTCTTAACCACACCCTTGCTGATGCCATCCTACAGTAAACCCTCCACTTCGTTTTTCTTACAGTACTGTTGAGTTGAAAATGTCCAAGGGAAGGTGACATGAACCCTTCAAGGTTTCCAGGCTAGGTTAGACTTCCAGAAATGTTTGGAACCATAAGCTGCTGAATGATCAGTAGCTCTCAAAGCTTTCCAGGTATCTGAAAAAAATTGATAAAGCACGCCTAACTTTAGCAGATTTATACTAACATGATTTAGAAGAAGAATGTTTTAGGGAGGGACTTGGGTGAATGCATTGTCTTCAGGCAAAGGACTAATTTAAGGACTCTGAAGCATACTGTTGTTAAATATACTTAATTACATTAAGAAGTGATCCATTAAAGATGTTTTTTTCCAAACTGTGGCTTATGATGAACAGAAGACACTGTAAAAAGTGTTTGCAAGGGTTTGTATGTTGCAGGATGTTTTAACTGCTGAATGGATCCTTAGGTTTCCCTGCAAAAACAACCAAGATGTTGCCCCGAGTAGTATTTCAAAACATTGAGCCTACTGAAATATTAATGTATGCCTTTTGAAATGTCATAATTAGCTGTTATCTCTGGAATAACTGTTATTAAGGAAAGCTGGCTGTTTGTGATTTGAGAGAGAATTACATTCTAAATATAAGAAGATGATAAATTTGGGGGAATATACACAGAAGTGAAAGGAGTACATGATGTGGTGGGCACACTGTTTTGTATAAAGAAAGTAAATATGCAAAGCATGCACTTTTGCATATGTATAGGATTGGTGCTGTCCTTAGAAAATATATACACAGGAGAGAAGAGCATGAATATTTTTCCCAGCCTAAGGCTGTAATGCATCTATGTCTTTGTCAAAGAAACAGCATGCCTCATTCTGCTGCTTCAGACAGGGTTACATGCAAACCCCAAACCCAGAGGTCGTGTGATGGATCCATTTTGCAATCACATAATGGCAGTCAATTCATCTTGACGTTTGTATCTTACACAAGAGGATTAAAAAAACAATATTGTGGATATTGTGTCTTTGGCTCATAGTTCTTTATTTTTCTTCACCTTTCTTTTCTCATGACTACCCATTTTCTGTCCCCTGTGTGATGCTGCCTATGCTTTATCACCCACCTGGCACAGTGTGGCTGCCACAGGACAGGCATGCAGCTGTATTCTCTGCCGTGGATCCCAGCCACACAGATCCAAACCACACTAATGTGTTCGCACCTGTTGTGGAAGAGGATGACAACCATCTCCCAGATGAGCCTCCTTCCATCTTCTGCACAAATACCTGATCTTTTCTCCAGATCCATCAGGTTTTCTCACCAGCTGCTCTGTCTAGAGTATGAGCTAATACCCGCTCCCACAGGGAGATGTTTTAGCAAGGATGTGAGAAAGAGGGATGGGTAAATTGAAAATCTGAAAAACAGCACTGTCCAGTTCAGAGGTGGACAGCAAAGGTGTTTAGTCACCCTGGTTAGTCCATTGGGGAGAAAATATACCTAAATCTAAATTAATATAGGTTGTACTCCATGATCTGAGAAGTCTTTTCAAAACCTAATTGATTCTGTAAATAACTGCCACTCCTGCTTTTCAAAACTGCCTTTTAAAGGTATCAATATTCTAATAAACTCCATTTATACACATGGGGTTGTTAATACTGTGTCACTAACAAATGGAAAGATAAAAAAAAAAAAAGAGCACTCAGAGGAAAAAAAGGGCGATTTTTAATTCTCTCTAACCTGGAAAAAAAGATGTTCATTTTAATAACACAACAGAATAACAGAAAATAACAGAAAACTTCCCAACTTATGACTCAGTTAATTTTAAAATGTTGAAAGCACTGTCAGTGTCTTTTCTCTCAAAAAAAATTCTCCTTCTTAAAGGGTTTACATCACTACACATTTAGTTTCTGCTTAAAACATATGCTCAATTCCCATGTAGATGAAGGGGAATTACATGACCACGACCAGGGGAGAATAGATCCCAAACACTCACTTAGTTACTGCTGAGTCACTTAAGTATATTTGCACTATGATTCTAATTCAGCCTGACGGTAAGGCAGCTGCTTTTCTCACTGTATAGCTGCTGCATCTTCAATGACATTTACGAAAAACATTGAGGAGAAGAACGTGTCCTTAGAGCTCAAAATACATTCAAATTCTTCTATTCAATGGACCAAAGCTCCCCAAAGGTGCTGTAAAACTGCAAGCTAAATCTATCAACAGATCACATTTTACTATGACAAATTCTATCATTATCTTTTGTAGACAGTTGCTGAGATTCAAGCATTTATGTAAGGAAAACAAACCAGTGTTTTGGGCTTTGGAAATGTCAGGGCCCTTGATTCTCCTGTTTATTTAAAAGTGGAAGTGTGCTGAGGGACATCTTTTGAATTCTATTCAAAGGTTAAAACTGATCTTTCATACAGTTTTGAAATTCAAAATAATGCAGTTAAATGTTTTGACTCTGCCGTGTAATCTCTATTTTGCACTTAAATACCAAATTCTGTCCAGAGCTCCCTGTTCTGCACAGTGCAGAGACACAGGCATTGCATCTTCCAGCCATGAGGTGCAGCCATTTCAAGGGAAGAGCACAACCCCCTGACATGTGCCAGGGCCATGCAACAGTTTAGAGCTAGTGGTGCATTCCACTGCTGTGGTAGGTTATGTCAGCAAAATGTAATTGCCCACACTGCACTTTGCTCAGGATTGCAAGCTGATACTCCCCTCTCATGGAGAAAAATTGTGAAGGGAGAGGCAACAGAAGAGAAACAGAGATTATCTTACTTGGAAATTCAGTAGGGCTGCATGACCAATTTATGAGTTGTATAAGCCCAGGGACCAGTGTTTTCTTTGCTTGGGAGGAACATTTTCCAAATGTATGTAGTTGTTTACTGATGTAGGGAAGTTCATCTTATGGGCCCTCAAACTCCATGGGCCAAACTCCATGGCAGCTTCCTTGAGGACCCACAGCCACAACCTTGCAACATTTATGTGCCTGGGCTGAACTTCTTCTCTGGCCCATTCTGGCTTGGTACAGAGCCATGGTCTGAAAAGGTGGGCAAAGCGATGTGCTACAGATCCATAGAGACATTAGTGGATCCTATCACCCCAAGAGCCTGGGCAAATGGAGCAGAGGGATGGTGACACTGATTTGGGCCAAACAGCTGCAGGTTGTGAGTGAAGGCAACACAACAATCCCATGACATCACACTGACTTGGGTTTAAGTTCCTACTTGGCACTCTGCTGTCTGTCTACAGCCTTAATTATCAACTTCATATCAAAAAGCTTACTTCACCCATTAAAGGTCTAACTGGGGTCAGTTTCACAAACTGACACTACTGTAGTTAACTGCAGAGAGGGAAACAAATGCTCCTCATTAGCCTTTCCAATTATTTTATAATAACTGGTAACTAATCATAGGCCCTGCCTTTGAAAACTGTTTTGCCAATTATTGTAATTGTTATGCAAAATATTTTGTAACTCTCAGAGCACTGATTCCAAGAAGTTTAAGATTATGCAAAAAGCGCAACCTTCAAAACAATGTTTTCATCCTTCATGACTGCCAGGGAAAGTCTGGAAGCCTGATCTCTATGAACTTAGAAACCTGTGGATAAAAGAAAAATCAATGTGCTTTTAAATCAGGATTTTACATTAGTTTCATGATTGGTGTCCTGATTGAATTTTTGAGTGTTTGAGGTTGACGATTCTGAATTAGGTCAGACAGCGTAAGGCATTTTCTGCTATTATATGCTGGCATGAATTTTACCTTCATGCAACATTTCCTGTTTGAATGGGTAATGCAGACTCTTACCAATCAGTGCACAAGGTTTTTGTCTACAGTCTAGACAGATGTACAATCCATGCAGATCAAACATCATCTACAGTCTACAATGGTCATAGTACAATCTGCTTTTTTTCTTGTTCAGAAAATACAGCAGTCTGTATTTTACTATTAATCCAGAATTAAAAGACAAAAAAGACCACAGCAGTAGCGTGCTCACTAGATGATTTTCCCTGTATCTACATGATCTACAATAACAGGAGGCAAAAACCAATTGGCACACAATAACAAGCCAAGCTTACACCTGCCTCTGATGAAAAATTTAAATTTGAGATATTTTGTGTAGTCAGTTTTTAAAGTTCCTTCTTAATGTTAGAGAGCTTATGATCTCTACACTTAACAAATGAAGTTGTCTTGTTTTCTAATGGGAAATAGGTTAAAAAATATCTAAATAAATGTAACTTTAAAATCCGTATTTGGGTATACAAGATGATGGACTACTGTTTCCGGTAGAACTTGTACGTAATTATTGTAAAATTCAGTGTACTCTGGTATTTTGCTGTCACTCAGCAAATAACCTCACTCATCACTGTGGGATTAATTGAATAGTACATCAGTACAATCAATTGCTGCTCAAACGAATTAAAATTAGAATTAGCTGAGAGAAAAATAGTGTGAAGAACTAATATGGTTGAAAGTGAAATTTTCCTGACTCCATCAGTTATAATTGAAATTGCTGAGTGATTATACATAATAGAAATACAGAATACCAGACAGCAATATAAAAATCAGTGGTCAAATAGAAATATTACATAAAAGAATCTGGAAACACTGACTTCCTAAATCAGAGGTGGTGAAAATTTTAACTATACAAAATCATAAATATGGGTTGTTAACTGAAATAAAGTAAAATTTATTTAAAATGTTGATTGTATTACAATTAATTATTTTAAGGAACAAATTTTTCAGTATTGACAAGGGAGCTAGTTAAAAATAGTCATATTTTAAAATACAGTTAAGGGTGTCTTGGATTTGGGTGGGGCTTTTTAGCTTTAGAGCAATTCCTTTTTAAGCTGCTATTGTAAAGACAACAACATGGCAATAGCAAATGGCTGAGCATATGTAAGCTCAGATCTGCTTCACTACCATTGGTTTAGCTGATCTCTATTACATACAAGAATTGTCTAGAGACAGGAAAAATAACTCAGAAATCAGTGTTCCTACGCTTTGTTTTCTGTCTGTCACTGTCACCCAAGTGCTGTATAGCTTTGGCTTAGTTGGTAAAGCTTTGGTATTTTAGCATTCCTGGTTTTTATACAATTATAATAATAGTTCACTGGGATGATGGAGGGATAATTTGTAGATGTAAAGCACAGAGGGCATTGTATACAGGTGGTATGTTTTAGTGTTATTACTTGCAGCAGCCAAGTCCGTCCTGATTTAGCTGAAAAATTCAGCACCCAACCGAAACATATCAGGTGCTATTTTTTCTTCAACAAATTTTGGGTGGATCAATTGTATTTGTAGTTTTGACACTCGTTAGCCAAACACCTTTGTCATGCTAACCTAAGTCATTACATGTTCATCTGTAGTCTATGAACATACACGGACATGTGCATCAGAGTACTCTGGATGAACACCTGAGTCAGTGCCACCTGCCAAATACAGGAGCAATTTCTATTCTCAGCATGAAATAGTCTATTCCAGACCAAAGGTCTGCACGGTTCCCCAGATTTCCAATTTAAAATACTGCAGCTCTTTCAATGCCAAACCTTTTCTGAGTGGAGATTGTTTGCCATAGCTGTAAATGCACTTCAGGCAGGAGGTACAGTGCTGCTCAGCTGCCATACGAAAATGCAGCATTCCAATCAATGAGTTCTTTGACCCAATACTAACAATCAGGTCCGTTCTAGGTTTGAAATTACCTACACTTCTACTTTCTGGAGAGCTCAACCTGCTTTCATGGGATTTAAAATTTGATGGGTGAGGTTCCTAGCTGACAGGGCAAATTGTGTAGGCAAACTTAATCTCTGCTCGTTTACTTTGTGTTGGTACTGGTAGGTCGCGATGGTCCTTTTGCAGATTGCTCAGGAAAAGACCATTTCCTCTGCCCTCGCCCCAAAGAACAGCTTCATTTACCTTAGGAATTTCCCAGTAGATCACAGGGAACCCTGCAGACAATTAGGGCTTGAGGTCGGTTGCCTTTGCAGCCCCTTGAAGGGCCCCCACCAGCAGATCTGTGGCTGGCATGCCTCCCTTTGCCAGCTGCTTCAGAGCTCCTGTGAAAGTGTAGGGAGGGAGAAAAGTTCCTCACTGGGGGAGGCTGGGTGGGAAAAATGATAACGGGGAGTGGTTGCATTCTCCCCATTGCTGTCCCAAACCTCCTAGTTGTTGGGTCCTCTCTGCCAAAATACCCCCAGGAGGGGAACTCCTGGGAAGTACCCAAGCCAGAGGGAGTGAAATGTGCCTCTACGTTGACATGTTGTTGTTCACATTGGTCTAAAGATGTTACGAACCCTGCTTTGTACTGGTCCCCACTCTGCTCTTTGCCCATTCAACACATTGCCTTACAATTCATGTGTTCTAATGGTATCTTCCCCTAACAGGTGCCTAACACTGCACTGCCTTGTGCTTTGGTGTCAGTAACTTTGAAATTGTTTACGGAAAAGCTCACGGCTCCCACTGATTTCATCTGCTCTTGCAATTTCACTGTGAGTCATCCAATATGGTGTGTACTTTGTTTTACTTACAGACCAAGCTGACTGAATTGCATCTTTAGTTAGGTTGTCTCAGCTTCCTTCAGGCAAAAAAAAAAAAAGCAAGCAAATAAAAAATTTCTTGCTCTCAGAGCTGTGGAGGCACGCTTAAAAATATTTTTACTTCTAAGTTATTTTTTACTTGGAAGTAAATAAAAGTAAGGCCACCATTGCATTTTTAATAGTGCTTATTTGGGGACACAAGATATATGTACAAGTGACTGGTAGTTCTGGGTGTTTCATATCTCTGAAACCTGCACACATCTCTGTGGGGGTGCCCAAAAATCGCATCACCTACCCTTGGGAAAGTAGCAATTTTTTAACACCTGACAGGTGCTATGACATAGGCTTGATGAACACTCGTAAAGCACTTTGAGAACCACCAAGGGAAAGCATTGAAAGAATAGTAATCCTGTGTGGTCTTAAGTGCTTCTAAACAGCCTGGACCTATTTTCAGCTGCATTCAGAGTGTTTTTCTTAACTAGGCTTGCACTACACTGCTTTTTGAATCTTTATATATAAGTGGGGATGGCATGATCGCTACATGCTAAGCATCTACCCATTTATATTTCAGTCTTAGACCTGACTTGATCTTTCAAGGGCAGTTGAGAAGATGCAGCAGCCCACAGCAGAGCCTGAAAGGACTGGAGAGGGACTCTGCTGAGATGGGTACAACTGCCTGGTCCCCTTCTAGCCCAGAGCTTTGCTTGCTACTTCTAAAAGTCAATCTCACACTCTTTTTCCAAAGCTGAGCCTATTGAGAGCACTGATTACTGTGAAAATCCTTAAGCTACACTTGCAGGGAGAATGTTTTTACTATGATTTGTTGAAGCCAAGAAGTCACCAAGCAGGGAAGTCACCCTCTCTGAGCAGGGATGCTGTTAACAAGCAACATCAGTGTTGATTTTAAGAATAATGCATTCAGGTGCAATGGCCAGGCTAAGGGAACGTGAAGTTGTTTTTCCCACAATTTGGCTAAAAGTGGCATAATTATGTCCATTACTTTATCAGAGTTGTTACCTTTGCAGTTGTAAACAAGAAAGTCTCGCCAATTTTCTACTCAATGGAAAAGTCCTGTATGCTTTGATAGCAATACACCAGGGACAGCATATAATGGAAACGTTGTCATGGAGTGCCAGCTCAAAAAGAGAGGAAAATGGCTGAAGAATTAACTCTCAAAAGACATTTTTCTTTCTTCGTAGTCAGTTTCCTATTTTTCTATTTTCCTTTTCTCCTTTTAATTTCTTCTTTCTCTCTTTTTCTTTCTCTTTAATAATATACATGTTTTAAAAAGGAGTTTGATCTCAAATATGTCTTTTTGGCTATAGTGTAAAATTTAGATGTATAGAAAGTCCACTTTTCAGTTGTAATTTCCCAGGTACTTCCTGCTTATATCTTCAATCAAGGTATCATTCTGCATAAGCAGAATAAAACAGCTTGAGGATTATATCTACCAATTAGTTTCTCTCAGATGTGCTGGACTGGTTTTATGTATCTCTAGGTCAAATTGTGATCTACTTATGGGCCCTCATCTGGCAGTTCCTTGCCTTCTAAAGGGCAGTGTGGCAAAAGGGTCTTGGTAAGCTTGATCTCAGCTGCCTACATACATCAGCTGAGCTAGTGCCAAGGATGAAGCATCCTGGCCCTGTGTTTTGGTCTCAGTTCTTTGCCTGCAGCAGTGCAGAAGTCTGTGGGTTTGACCAGTGTCACCTAAGAACTCCTTAAATCGGATTAATTATTTGCTGCCCAACAACTGATTATCTGAGACAAATGTTGATATTACCCTAGACATTTGTGGTATCTCTAAGGCTAGTTCCTAGATTAAATAATAAATGTTTATCCTCTGGGAGAAAACATTTATTCAAAGCTAGGAGAGCATGTATCTAATACAAGGATATCGCCAGCAGCCCCCGTTTGAGCTGTATGTGACTATTTGGACAGACACCTATGCTCATATTAATTAATCTTTTTCTAATTTTTTCTGAGTGGTTACTGATCTTCTTTTCTCACATCTCTGCTAATACTTTCACCAGCAGAGGTGGTCACTATGAGCAAGCAGGACCCAAGCCCAGAGCTTGGAGAGCACACATGGAACCTGTGGATGCAGCCACAGAAGTGTTCAGCTAAGGACAAAGAGGAGAGATAGCATGTGCCTCTCCTTTCCCAGTCCTGCATCCAGCTTGTACCAGCACTGGTCCGGACTGGACCTTTGACTCACTAGTAAGACATAAAGCTATGCAGATTTTGCTGTTGTTTGTTTTCTTCCAAGCTGTTGAGCTGAGGTGATTCAAGTACAAAGCCAACGTGTGAGTGCTGGTGTCACCCTGAGATACCAAGAGAAACTCTGTGGTGGCAAGGGTATAAGAGAGGGGTGGCACCTCCAGCTTTGGGGTCACAAAGTGGTTATTTGACTCCCTGAGACTTGTGATAGGAAATCCTTGAGGCAAAGGAGTCAGAATATGAACATTCTCAGTCAGCACCTTCTGCAGGGAGTGACCTGGCACCAAGAGACATGGTTCATGGGCATCTCTTAAGAGATCCCACCTCTGGTCCTCTGGCCAGGATGAAGGGATCCTGAACTTGCTTGGCTGACTAGGAGATAGAGATCTCTGAATTTTCCTGACTCCCTCCTTTCCATGTAAGTACCTGACAT
Source organism: Climacteris rufus (assembly GCA_013398175.1). NCBI lineage: Eukaryota > Metazoa > Chordata > Aves > Passeriformes > Climacteridae > Climacteris > Climacteris rufus. Next base: position 468,349 of record VZRZ01006598.1, read on the forward strand.
ATTACGCAGTGGCACTGCACACCCTTTCTCCAGCCCCATGAATTTTACCTTTACTTTCAACAAAGGTGAAGTGTTTTCATAGTCAAAGCTGCTCCATAACCACTGCTGCCTCCTGTGGTGGATCCATCCTATGGTTGCATGCCAAGCCTACTGTGGCAGGCCCTTAAGGCAAGCAAATGATGTATTTTTGGGTTGCAATCACACCCAGACATGACAAGAGTATCAGGAACAGTCCCAGGCAGGTGCAGGTGCAGGTGCAGAGCTGGCAGTGTTTAGACACTTGTGAAATCAAACAGGAAGGTATGGATTTGCAATGTTGAGTACAGACATCTTAATAATACATAAGACTTCTTTTAGTCACTTAAACCTTTCATTGGGTCAGGCCCTAAGTGGCTCATTAAGTTGCAGTCATACAATCAGGAAGCTGAAGTAATGTCATGTAGAGCCACTGCCCCCACATTGTCTCTCCTGAAAAACTGCAAGAGTGTGGTGAGCCATCCTTAGCCATCTAGAAACTATTTCTGCAAACTATTTCAAAGCTACTAAAAGTGTATGTTCCTGATTTATGAGTGATTGAAGAATCAGCCTTCCAATTCTCCCTAATTTTCTTGAATATTGGTTTACTGTTACAGCAGGTGTCTAATTTCTTCAGATTAAATTGATAGATGCATTTAGATGAGAAAAAAAATCGACTACAAGTGGCTTATTTTACATATTTCCGTGTATTAGGAACAAATCCTTTATGTGCATTAGGTGGAAGTGGATTTGTTGAAGAAATAAAAATCTCCGTGTCTTAGGAAATAGCATTATATTATTAAAAGTTACAAATAACAAACAGATGTAGAGAAGGAGACAGTCTATATTGGGAAATTATTGGAAGATTGCAGTCAGGGAAGAGAGAGTCTGGGTGTAGGATTAGTAAATTAATTCCTTTAACTCCTCTTCCACAAATAAATCGGTGGAATGTGGATGACCCTCATTCTGGTAGGGAGAGACAGCAGGCAGTAATCCTATACTCTCTGCCTAGTTTCTTTCGCTCCCAGTTACAGGCCCAGACACAGGAGCATTGCCTCCACTTTCAGCTCCCAGACTGAACTGCATTTCCTAAGTTTTTGTGTTTGGTGTTATTCCTACATGCTCTTCCTGGCCTTCATTTTTCAATTAAGTGGATGTATTCTGATCCAAATGATTTTATGTATTTAATAGTGCTTCCATTCATTTTCTGCTTGCTAAATGAATGGTGTAATCTGTATGTCCAACAAAAGAAACTGTTCAAGGGGGATGTTCACACTAGGATGACATAAAATAAATAGTATGTATGCAAAAGCAATTTACTTTGGCACATTTTTAGGTTATTTTGTCTCCTATTACAAGTGCTGCTATTTAGACTAATTGAATATGATTACGGTTTTTTTCATTTTCATGAAGTCTGAGGCAATAAAATATACCTTCTATAAAATAAAACCATGAACTGCAGATGCATCTCATACATTCCAGGCAGGTAAAGAGAGAAAGCATTTCTACATTGAGTACATCTTACTGGATGCCTGCATCTCTTATTTATACACAAGAAAATTTTGCCTCAGGTTTAAGTGCTCACTAGTTCATGTTTTAGGTTGGCGAACCAGGTCTAAAATGTTAAACGTATCAATTAGAATGAAAATGGGCATGTTGAAAACTTAGATCAGAACATCACCTGGACTAGAGCTGATATTATACCACTACAATGCTCTAGAGGTGAGAATATGAGCATGGGTCATGCTGTCTGGATACCTTTAAATTACAGCCTCGCTCAAAGCAAGTATTTTCTTCATGATTTCCTGTAAAATATCATCTATATCCATAGCATCCTGGGAGCAATAATAATACAATCACTAGTGCAGCACAAATTAATTTCTGAACAACTGTCTCATATGAAAGTCCTCTTGGAGGGTAAAAAATAGATCAATAGGCAGAATCCACTGCATTTGCACAAGGCCAGGATGCTTGGGCTGCCTGTTCAGCTGGAGCGTTGTAATCCAAATCCTTTCTGCACGTGACTGGAGCGTGCTCAGGGCTGCTTTGCAGGTCTCATAAGTGCAGCCTTTCCCAGAGAAGGAGCAAGCAATAGGCTGCTGGACTCGTTGCAGCCAGAGTGCGAACAGGTTTCTTCACGCGCCGAGCCCAGCTGTCCGTGGGCGAGCAGGCGTCCTGGCACCAGGACTGCGGGAGATGGGCTGCCAGAGTACACGTCCTGCAGGTGCAGGCCAAGCCACTGGGAAGCTGTGAGGGCTCAGGCACAGTAACAGGCCCTCTGAAAAAACATTTTATCAAGCTGATTCTGATGAAACGTAGGTGTCCTTTGTTCAGCAGAACAGCAGCACAGCCAGGCAGTGCAGTGCAGCTGAAAAGGTGTGTGGTCCTCGAGGAACAGCAGTGCACTCCAGCCGAGCTGAAGGGGCAGTGAGCGGCTTTGGAACATCCTCTGTACTGTGGCTGAGGGCAGGGTGACTGCAAAGACAGCCCTGGTTGACCTTGACTACAGTCTGTCCTCTGGCTCAGTCTGAGCAGTGCGATTAATACAAGTCAGAGTGTGGTCAACCCTGCCTTGCCTACAGCTAAATTGCACAGTGCTTTTGAGGGACGTGGTGCTAAGTCCCTGTGAAATCTGCCTTCCCCCAGCACACTGAGCTTTCTGTGCATAGGTCTCCGGCCTTGCTCCCATCTCCAAATTCCCCTTTACAGCAGAGCGGAGCATTTAGGGAAAGCACTTCTCTGTGTCTGTGTGTGTGTGGGAACGAGCGCTGAGGGCTCCTGCACATCTGCCCGCTGCAGCACCACTCCCACATACAGCCCGATGTTCGGTACACATGGGGTTTGAAAGCACACAGGTAAAAAGACTAAAAGAAACCATCCTTTCTAGTACTGATATATCTCTTCAGTTTAGTCTAAACCACTCAGCCAAACCACAATATTTTGAGAAAGGGAGCAAATGTAAGTACTCACGTCCTTATAGCCAGTAAAACAAAATAACATAAGTGCAGCAGACAGCCAGTTATAATGGACAAACAGTCCTTTGGGGAAGACTTCCCAAGCAAACCATTAAATTCAATACATTTTTCCCTGATCACTCAGGGCTCCTAAAACACGGGTTGAGCTTGGGGGATGACAGAGGAACTGAGGAAATGAGATAAAAAAGCTACTGAAATTGAATTTCCTCCCAGAGTATTTCTTCCATAAGCTGCATAAACTTTTCTTACCTAAATAAATACTTTTGGGCACACAAGTTTTTACATTTCCAGTGTGAATCTGATGGTAGCCTTTGTCTATGTTGTGACTTCCCAAGAATCTCAGAAAATAACTGCTACGTTTACATATTATGTATCATCTTGAGCTAGGCAACACTTGGGAACCACAAAATCCTTCCAAATGTTTGAAAATACCAGAGTCTTAAAAAGCCAACCAAATAAACAAAAAAACCCAAACTCCAACCTACGCTCCTCCCCCCTCAGCTCTGGCTGCAAATATTTCGAATATATAAAGAAAAAAATCTCTGAACTTTTGGTGGCTTGACTATAAACATCTCTGCCTCTTCCTTGTCACTGCCTAATTAGTTCTGCCTGGACAGGCCACATGTAAGCTGTAAAGAAAATAATGAGGTAATGAGAAAAGTGTTTCAGACACTTAGGCTGTAAAGCATCAACCTAAATACCAGCTATAGTGGCATTATGTAGTACTGTCAATATATACAGTTCTATTCATTGCTGGAATATCCCATGAGGCAGGTATACTTTATATACAGCTACATTTAGGACAAAGAAATTACAGCATGCAGCTGTTAGGAGACTTGCCTTTGATCAGAAAGGAATTCATTATCAGAGACAAAATTCAACACAAAGCTCCTGATTCCACTGCTCCCACCCACTGTCTCAACAAGAAAATATAAATACTTTTGCATTCATGAAATAAGAATTAAAATTATTTTGCTTCAAATGCTTTTGATGTCTCAAAAGTATTGAAAAAATATAAACCCAGCCCTCAATTTCTTACTTAACCCATAATCTAAATGAACGAGAATATCCATCCTTTAACTGTTAACCTCACATATTTGTTATGCAGCAGCACAGGAATTAATAGCATCAGCTCTTGACAGGTCGAGATGGGTAAATTCTTACCTTCTTGCTCTGTCAGAGCTGGCTTTTGGAGAGTTGGTTTTCAACCTCGCTTTACTCTGTTAAATGAACAAGTCAAATCAGATGGATTGCCTTGAAAGAAATTAATTTATTTTTTCTCTGTGAGACTCATATATTTACTTTCCATTTTTGAAAGAAAAAAAAACTAAATAAAAGCAAAAAGCAAAATAACAGAACACAAGCTGTGATTTATTCAGTTCAGTATCGGAGAATCAGTTCTCCAGTCAGAAGTGAAGATGGAGAATTTAGAAACAAATTTGCTCCTTTCATTCAAAGACAAGACCATGAATCAGTACTTGTTTACATACAATCTGTCTTACTATACTTGGTGTAGAGGAAGAGCTTTCACTTACACATTGCTCCACCTGACCTGTTCTTATTCAGGTTTTATGTAGAAATGTCCTTGACAACAACAATAAGAGGAACAAAATATAGTTTTGTAGTATTTTAATTATTTCATTAAGAGTGTCAATTAAAAAAGGATGCTTTAAAGTTAACCTGCTGGAAAGAAAGAGGATAAAATTCATCACCCGTATAGATTTCTTTAGTGTTTTTTTCACTTTTTAGAGCAGCCTTCAGCCCTGCATCTGTGGAGATAATTGCCTTCAAAAGAATTTTGCTATCTTCTCACTTTTATTGTTAAAAATAAAATATTCCATCATAAATTAAGATCACCATAAACTGAATCACAGATCTCAGCTTATGATTATTGCTACCACCAATAATGAAAACATTCTCTGCCATACTGAAACAAATCCCACAACCTTTTAAGTTGACTGCATGAATAATCTGTGAAGTCCCCTATTTTAAATTTGTACTAACATTGCCTCCAAGTTTTGAGAGCCTTGAGAATCTGACAGGGCAGTTTCAATTTACTGCAGCCTAAACATGTTTGCAAGACTAGGAATAAGAAGAGTCCTTGCCTAAACAGCAGGGAAGAGATGGCTTCAGGCTGTCTACCTGATGCATTCACAAACCTTGCAGCACCTGTTTGTGCATACAGGGGCTAATGTCCCTTCCACACTGCTTTTCCCCCCTCCTTCCCTCACTCATCACTGCTGCTGGGTGACCAAAGATAATAGTCTCAATAAAGTGTTGTCCTTGAAGATACAGGAAATACAGTGGAAATAAAGGTCAAGTACATTTTTGGTCCACTGACCAAATACAAACCAAATCAAACTAAATCATTCATAGTATGAAGAAATTTATATTACTAATGCTAGCTGTGAGCATACTTCTCTAGTCCTCCTGAGTGGCTCCTGAGTCACTCCTGAGCAGCTGCCCCAAGAAAATGCCATCAATTTTATAACCTGAAGTGAATTTTACAATTAGAACAGATATACTTTACAGCATCTGCAGGTATAAAAACAGTTGTACTTGGGGAGGGGGGAATGCTTTTTGATACTATTCTAAAATAAGTGATTCTCTTTGTTGCAAACATTGAATAATGTACCAGAAAAGGTGCTTGCACCATCTCCCTAAATTCCTCCTACTCATATAATAAGGGACAAAACCAGTGGGAAAATAGCTTTGGGGAAATCTGTGAATAATGGTAATACTTAAATAATTCAGTTCTCTGGAATAGTTTCTAAAGTCTTTTTCACATCTTAGTGAAAACAGTAACATCCAGTTGTGCCTGTAGATGAGAACTGTGACATTTAAATCAAGATGTGACTCCAAAAATTTCCAACTTCCCCTACTTTGGAGGGCATGATTTTGGCATGGACTGAGATTATAGGAGTTATAATAAATACACACATTTAAAACATCTTATATGATTTGTAGACTATTTAGCATCTATAGCAAAACAAGGGCTTTAAAAGAAAAGAATTAAAACCACAGATGAAAACACAGCTCTTCTGCAAGATCTCTGCAGTATTTGGGGAAAACACAAAAATTTTTTGTCAGCTTCTCTGAGATGCAGATGTAAAGGACAGGACTGGAGCAGAAGTATGTTTTTAAATAAACATTTCCCTGAAGAGACACAGTTCTTTGGACTTCATTATTCTGGCATCAATGCCTGGGGACAGGGATGAGCAAACCTCCAGAGCTCTTCTGGATGGCATCTGTAAAACAGACAGAGTGTAATGCACCCACATTGCTCAGCAAGGAGCTGAGCAACAGCCATTTGTGTGGTAAGAGCTCCTTTTGCGAGTTGAGTGACAAATGCCACATGTGAGACCTGCAGCACCATCAGGGCAGAGGAGGGTACAGCTCCTTTTCTTCCTTCAGCTCCATTTCTGGACATAAATGTCAAAAAATAATGACTGTGTCCTCAAATGTAATTTAACACAAGAACTGCATTTTTAAAATCTCTGTTTCCAAGAGAATCTTGTTAGAATTTTGTTCCCCAAAGTAAAAGAGTAACAATATTACAAAAATAATGACACAAAGATGAATTGAAATAAAACATTTGGGTGGAAACATTGAGCTGTTGCCATGACTAACGGGAACTAATTTATTTACTTATACATCCTTTGTAATCTCATTTTCTCCCATGTGATAGTGAATGACTCATTGTTTACTGATGAAGAAAGCATACTTTCTGAAAATCTTTATGAGGAGGGTTCTTCTCTGGACAGTCTACATTCATTCCATGCCCAAAAGTGGGCTGAACCTTCTCTGCAGTACCCATCCAGTAGGGCCCCACAGTCCCATGGACACCAACCCTCAGCATCTTAAGGCAGGAGAAGGAAGAGGAGTGTCACACATAGGAGCTGCCCATAGGAATTGCTGAGGGCAGATAAGGTAGCTTGGGCTTTCTTTACTTTTCCCACCGGTTTTCTTAGTCTTGGTGGTTTGAGGGCATTCTGGGCAGAGAAATGTAACGCTGGCAAAGCTGCTGGAAGAGTGGTAAGGGCAAGAGTTTGGAACCAGCTTTGGTGTGCTCTGTCTCCTCTATTTCTGGGCTTTACCTGTACCAGTTCAGGCAGCACTACCAGGAAATACACATGGGGAGTTGTTTGCATTATCTTTTCTTTCCCCTCAGTTGTACTCACATCCTGATAAAAATGAGTAAAAACTGAAATGGAAATATATTTCTGGAATGTTTCTTGAAGTCAACAGACAAAAGAAAAAGACCTCCAGTGAAGAGAAGAAGAGAAAATAATAATTTTTGACAGATCAGCGAGCTGCAAGAATCACTGTGGTAATCTGTCAGCCTCTTAGGAATGAGGACTGCTCACTCGTAGGTGTGTCACATAAAAGGCTCCTACTTTGTTGTTGACTTGCATTTTGCCCTTCCTTCGCCTGTGCTTCAAAGAGACTTGCTGGACCTCTCAGAGTGGTTGTTAGCTGGTTGTGTACAACAAACACCACGTGGAAGATGGCCCTGAATGGCAGGGTTTTCCCCAAACCACAGCCCTCTCTACCATTTGAGGTGAAAATCAGCTGCCATCATTTGATGGAGTGGGTTTGTGTCATTCTAGCGTTCTTGTTATTAAAAAGTAACAAAACTGCTAACAGATAAACATATGAGATCATCAACTCTCCCATTAATTAAAAGGGAGTGTTTCAATAGGGGTAATAATTAACTGAAGTGGATATGGGATACGAGCCTTGTAGTAAGACTGAGTACAGCAGGGAAGCCTTTATTGCTGAGGAGGTAACGCTAGTCACCTGGGAAATCCTGAGAGCACCCTTGAACAGTGAGACTAAGCTGCTGGAAAACAAACAATGTCCTTTGGTCTAAGCCACTGCCTGGTCCCAAATTCTGCTCATGACTTAGCCATAGGCTTGCCTTTGACAGCCCACTTCATGGGCCAGTAGCTCAGTTTCTGTGATTACAACATCAAACATAACAAGAAAGCCCTGGATTCAGAAAAGAAAATGGTTCAGCATGGGGGTAAGGCTCATCACTCTTCTTGTCCTCATCAAGGAGGAGGTGAAGCCATTGAGCGAGGACAAAGCCCATCCATGCTGGGATGTGGATGATACCATGCAGCAGATGTTGTTGCCTGCTCCCAGGCAGAGATATAGATATAGAACTGTGAGATATAGAACTGTGGCTCCAGACTGCCCATCCACAGAAAGCCCCACATCAATGGGCTCCAGGCACTGCGTGGAGACCTGTGGGCTGGACTGAAGTAATGCCATGGAGAGACAGCTAAATCCCCTAAAACTCCTGAGCCTGCCAGTGACCCTTCCCCACCATGGCTGAGTGTCAGGGCTGAGCATCCCCTCTCCCAGTCACTTCATTTGTTTACCTATTTGAGTGCTTGCACCACTAGTAACATCTGCTATACTGCAGCAATTAAATAGATTATTGGAAATATTTTTAGCTAACCTGGACTCTGGTAGTAGCCTTATTGCTACTTTGTGTCACATAACCAAATCACAAAAGCAAGGAGCTCTGCCTAGCTCTGCTCTGAAGGAAAGACACCCAGAACACCTGCAGACCTGATAATTGAAAGATTTTATGCATATTCATCTTTGAATCTTTGCTTAGATGTAAATTTGGGACATATAATTTATCTATCTCTAACCTAAAGTACTCCAGGGTGATTGTTCAGCTTGTAAAATATTTAGATGCACACACCCACGCATGGCCCAATTTGTCAAACTAGGTTTGTATAGCTGTATGCCTAATTTATTTGTGCAACTTCTGTGATTGAATGTTCAGCTAGCAAATGGACATGCAAATGCTTAGGTCTATACATACCAAACACACTCTTTCCTCATTTTTAGGTGTAAACAAGATAAATGTTCAATGCCATGTTTTGTCAGACCCCAAGCAGACAGCAGTCTGTGCTGCTTTCTAAAAGGGAAGTGGGTCCAGGGACAAATTCCAGTGATCCTGCCACTACATGCATTAAGCATAAAATAAGTAGTTCTATAAATACACAAACTAAAGATGTAAGTGGGAACTATTCATAGGAGATGGTCACATTCTTAACCCTGGTCTGTGTCACTTGCCAGATAACTGCTGGAACTCCCAAGTTTCATTTACAAGTACTGCATTATAGTCCAAAAACATATGAAGATAAACTTGTGCCTACTGTCAAGCAAAACTTCTGAACTTTATTTACTTCTTACTGCAAAAAAAAAAAAAAAAGAAAAAAAATTAGCAAATTCCTTGAGCATTGGTTAAATTAAACTTCATAAGGGTTTTTACCCAGTACTGTACATAACTCTTAGCTCAGGGAACTTTTAAACTTGCATTAGAGGGACAGACAAAAATAATGTCTTAAACATGGTGCATATATAGCCTATATAAAATAGTATGGTATTCATGCATCAGTCAGTATTGTGATTCATGTTAAACGATAACATGAACACTACATCACTGTAATGCAGCTTTTAACTATGAGAGATCCTGTATCTTACAATGCACTCTTGTTCCCCTCAGTTCTTAAGAAGGACAGTTTTCCAAATTGCTTTCTGTACGTCATCCTTGTGGAATTTCTGTTCTAATGTTCACCTTAATCTCTGCAAATTGAATATCTTCCAGCTGTATGAGATAAATATACATATATGTTGTAGAAATCCCCTCAGTCTCCTTGGCATTTTATTTGCCCTCTTGAGCAGTGGGAGTGGTAGAGATGTGATGCCGTATTTCATCAGGCCACGAAACTGCCAGCAGGAAGTGTTCTCAAATTCCCCTCTGAAAAATCACTGCCCATTCTTCCAGCTCACCACCCAGTCCAACTGTGTTGGTGTGGGCACGCTTCCTGCAACCCTCACCCAGAAAGAGCTGGGATTTGTTTCACCCCAAGAAGACAGCAAGTGGAGGAAGCCATGGGCCAGGGCTGCTGTGCCATGGTGTGAAGTGACGATGCATTTACAGGCTGAAGGGTTTTGTTTTCAAATAAATCTACCTGTACCTAATGAGGTCCTGACTGGGCACGGAGGGTGAATGTGAGCGACTGACTCATTTCCTGAGCCTGGCCCATCATCCATCACTGTAACTCAGGGTGGAGAGCCTCACCCCAGGTGTCCCATCCTTACCAGCAGCACGGGATCCACGCAGCAGCCTGTGGGATGTGGATGCCTCTCCCCACAGGACGCTGAGTCTCAGTGTGAGCTGGACCTGGTGCAGGGACCGTGGGAAATTCAGCTCTGCAGGGAGAGGAGCCGAGGCCTCTGCTCACCATGCAGCATTATTACCAACACTCCAGGGATGAAGATGAAGCACTTTGTATTTCTTCTTAGATTTTGCCGTATATAATGAGCCCTCCTAGCATCTTCAGGAGAAATCACTTCCAAATCCTGGAGAGAAGAAAAAGAGATGCTTTTTTTTTGGCATGTGCCACCAGGAAGCTGGTTTGTTGCTCTAAATGCTGGGAAAAATCACTCTCTCAGGAGAAACAAGCACTTGAGAAAGGGAATCTCTTTCATTTTAGAGGTCTGCCTTGGATCAAGAGGGATTGCACCTCTGTGCATGTCTCTCTTCATTACCTGTGGAGGCGGAGCTTGCTCCATCATAAATCTTTGTAAAGGACAGGTCTCAAGTGAGACCAGGATAATGAAGGTAATCACATGTCACACAGCCCAGCCGCTGGGCTGATGTTGTCTGCTGTGTCTTCTGCTCAAGGGCCTTGGGTGCCCATACCTTAGATTAGCTGACATGATCTTTAGGTATGATGTTTAGATGCCAAGAGCTATACTGAACTATATAGCACGGAGGGAATGTAGTAGGAGGTCTAACGTCTCGCTTAATTGTGGAGATGGGCATTTGGAGCCTTAAGTTGAACCTATCTCCCACTCACAGCTCCTGATTTGGCTGTTAACCACAGTGCCTGGTTCATTTTGAGATGCCCAAGGCCTGTCGTGTCCTGTCTGGCCTCCAGTCTATGCTCCAGAGAGATGTGGGTTTCCTGTAGTTCCTGTGATACAACTGTCAGGCCCCAGTGCATGTCTGCTGTTCCCTGGAGCCATCAGGCCATGCCTGTGTGTGAGCAACTGAACAAAGCCCTCAATTGCTACCAATTATAATGGGACATTTGATGCCTCCATCATTTGTAGATACCTCCCTGCTTAAGGTGGCTTAAATCAACAAGCTGAGTCTTCCCCTATATTCTTTCCCCATCTCAATGTATTTTTCCATTTCTCTGAGACATGAGAAATGATATGGAATTCTATACTAATCCCTTCAATATTATGGATTAATTTAGTCAGGTTAGCTAATTTACCAAATACTGTCTCACGTGCTTTTTTTTCACAGCTAAAGTTTTGTCAATGCTTTCTAATTGCCAGCACACCTTCTTCATTTTAGTTTACACAGAACAAAGTTTGAGTATTGTTCTGCATCCTTCCCATTTCAGAACAATTTATTTCAGTTCCCTCTTTAAAATGGAGCCAGCTTGCTCTTTAGCACAGCTCTTGTCTTATCTGATGCCCCTTTGGCTGCCCTTCACTTCTTCTGTTTTCTTGCTAGTTTTATCTCTTCCCAGGGACTTAAGCAGGGCCTGACAAGCAGATTTCTAAAGGCACACTGCCTGCTTCTTCCTCTATTCCATTTTCTATTTTAGGGATGGGGCATAGGGCAATGTAGACAGATATGCTGCAATTATGGTTTCTTTTAGTGTTCCCCAGCTTTCTTAGAAACTCACATTGGTTGGCTTGTTTGTTGATGTATGCCTTTGCATCATAGTGACTAGTTTTCTTCACACCTTCCAAATGTTTTTCTGTGCCTCTTACCTCCTGTATTAAACATCTAATCCAAAAATTCTGGGTTTCAGTGGCAGTCTCCTGTACAATGCCTTTTTGGGTTTGCTTACTTGAACTTGAATCATTGTGAATACCAGCATCAAACTTTCCTATTCTTCTTGCATACCTAATCCCTCCCCTTGCTGATCAGAAATAAGTTGAGGCTGTCTTCCTTGACAGAATTTCACCTGCATCAAACCCCTCAAAAAACAGAAACTGCAGATCACTCTTCTTGTCTACAAATGTGTGATACTGTTAAAAAAAAAAGACACGTGGAAAGAAGTTACAGGTTTTTTGATTTAGTTCTTTCAGCACATGGGGCAGGCATCTTTTTATGCTTTGCATTGGAGAGAGAGAATGGAGAGGAAGGGCAGAGCAGGAGAGAGAAAAAGAAAAAAAGGCAATGAAAGAATGAGAGGATAAGGCAGACAGGAAGGAAGGAAGGAAGGAAGGAATGTAGGTGGGACAGAATGAATCAAGAAATGTGTGACAGAATGACTCTAAAAGTGTGGTTTTAAGACAGCTATTAGGAATTTCCCATGAAAGTTAAAGGGCTGGCAACACTGAGGCACTCTGTTATCTGAAACATGATGCAGCTGTGTCTGTAACTTAAAAATGCCTTGATATTTGCAGTAGCTGTAATTGTCATACCACAGATGTCAGGGTGGGGTGCTCCCTGGTCCCTGTATTCCCAAGCTGTGGGGCTGTCAGTCCTGGGGTTACTCAGATTCTCTTGCCAGGCTCTCATCCCTGGATCCTGGAATCTCATCCATTCTTCATTTCCCATAAATAATAAAATATAATAAAATATAATAACCTAACTCCCCATACCCTTCTGCCTTTTTTTCCTCATCTGATTGCATCCAGCTACATCAGTGCCCCTATCCCACCTCTGTCTGCTGTGGCTGAGCCTGGATCTGCACAGCCGGCAGCCACAGTGCCCACCTACAAGGACAGCTGAGGGAGCTCTCTCCTGCACTGTCACCCTCTGGCTCTCTCCTGTACTGTCACCCTCACCATTTGGGGCTGCAAGGATAGGCTGGGGTGTTGTAGTGGGGAAGGTGCCCTTCAGATGGGTCCCCACCTCCAACAGCCACCAGGAAAACACCAGCACAGCCAAGGGCCATGCTTCACGTAGCTTAATACAAGTGCCTGTCATGTTGGAAAAGAAGAATATTAGTAGGCAGGGAGCTATCAAGACTATAATATGCTTTATTCTGGAAGTGCTGGACAGCAGTGGTATGAAGACAAAAAAGGTGGGAAAGCAAGATATTCCCACAGTAGATCAATATTGTTGATATAATGGAGATCTACATAAAAGGCAAGGGCACACATTTCCTGCATCAGCTGTTGTATTAGCAAGTGGTCCCTACTGTTCACATGTGAACATTGACCTTTTCATCTTTCATTACTACCATGGAGATCAATAATCTCGTGCATGAGGAGAGATACCTCATACCTTATACCTCATACCTCATTCTGCGGAATGTCCAGGGGACAAAAAAATAAGGTTATGGTGCCCACTCCACTGTCTGCTGAAATGCCTCTTTGCAAGTGTCCCAAAACACTCTGCTTAAATTTCTTCCCAATGCAGAGATGGAAGATAAGGCGAGAACTCATCTTCATTCATTCTACATAATTAATCAGCAATGATAAGAGCTTGATGAAGCAACATTTGCAGCAATGCAGGCTTTAAAAATAGATTCTATAATATCCTTCATGTTTTCGGTTTCAGTCTACATTCATGCAGGATGTTATGCAAATCTATAATCATATCCTTTCCTCCCACACACATGCACTCATAGGAAGCCTGGCTGGTACATACAGAAACAAAAGCACACAGAAACATGCTGTGTTGGGATATGTGCATTTATTTTAAATATGCTAACAAATATTAATCTTTTTTTCATCATTCTTTTCAAGTGTATGTTTCTATGTGTGCTCACACACCACACTGCCATAACACATGATGTAAGCATAGTGGTATCTTTACATTCAGCTGCAGAGACATGGGATGAGCATTGCTGGTGAGAGACACAGAGTATGAATTCAAATGTATCTTCATTACACACAATTATTCAAAAGATTTTTGTCTTCCCTGAGTAGATCTCATGAAAACATTGCTTCAAAGGCAGTTTTAGTCTCTATTTATTATCCAATACATCTAGACAGAAAGGAGAAAAAAAACAGAGAGGAAAAGAAGGAACAAAACACAAAAATAAAATAGATATTAAAGAGGAGATGAAAGAGGTAAAATACACTTTCAATCATTTTCTCAGTAACAAAGATGTGAACAATAAGTTTCACCAAAAGAGTCTAGATAATTACAGGTACACAGTCCTACATCTGAAACCTCTATCTTACATGTCTATAAATGTACACACAGAGGCATATCTACATAGGCATACATACACACACATATGCATATATCTGTATTTTCATACATGCATTCATATCAATGCACACATATGTGAGTATATATATGGGGTATATAAATACTACCTCAACCCCAAAACTTTTGCAGGGAGAGGAGACCAGCAAAGCAGACTCCTGACTGCCTGACAGAACTGGGGAGCCAGCTTATATAATTTCTGCTTCTAGTTTGCTCAAAATACAAAGGACACATTTCTGCTTTACGTGCTGCTTTTGCAAGCAGTGCCTTACAGGCAGATTTACAGCACCAACAACATCAACAACAGCAGATTGGGGATAAACTCACAGAAACCGCTGACACAACTCTGTAGATAGAAAATGCCCCACAGTGACTCAAAAAAAAAAAAATCCACCAAACTGCCCCAGAAAATTTCTTGCAATTTCTTTCCTCATCATGTACTAATATACACCACTGTCATGTCTTGAATGAAATTCAGGGCTTTCTACAGCAAAAAGAAGGATAAATTGCTTCATCTCTGGCAGAAGTGGAGCATGCCTTCTGTCATATCCCCAAAGCTGCTCTGGGGAGAGGATTTCCTCACATGGATTTAGGCAATTATTTTACATTGAATGAGAAGCAGGAACATTTCTGTTTCTGTGACTGAGCCTCCCTGGGGGTCCTCTGCTGCCGACAACCAGGATCTGCTGCTCCTGGGAGATGGGTCTTGAGGGCTGAAATGGTTTTGACAGCCAATGTCTCACTGGGGTCCTGCCTCTCCCAGGTTCACGCTGGGGACTTCTCCCCATGAGTGGAAAGGGGCAAGCCACCCTTCATCTACATCCCAACTGCAGGACAGCAGAAAATGTGGCACCAGTGGCTTTAGTTCAGACCTTGAACCCAAACTGATTATATTCTCCCTCCAATGGGATTTGGTGACTGGACTCCTGGGCATCCCCAATCAGAGAATGCAATCACATTCCACAGAACTCCTGACTGCGGATTGCAGTGGTACTGAGCTTTCCTTTTCTGTTGAGGAAAAGAAAAAATCCACAACCAGAAAAACCAACGCCCCAAAACCCCCCAGAAATTTTCTGGAAAGCACAATCCTCAGCAGAGCTGCAGCAAAACTTTTCATGCTGGGCAGCCTGCTGTTCCCCTAGGGCTGGGAAGAATCCCGCTGGCAGCACCCCAGGGGCAGACTGGGAGGGAGCCAAGTTATCCCTTGCGCTGCAGCCTCCTGGCAGGAGCTGCTGCCCTCCGGGTATTGCCGAGGGAGTTCCACTGCTAGAGCATGGCCATGCTGTGCTGGGCAAGAGGTAAAAACACATTGAAAGACCCTACCCTGGCTGAAAGGTGATTTGTTGCAATTGTTACACCAAGATAAAGGGCTGATTGCAGTGAAGCATTCTGTGTTTTGCTTTGTTTATTGGCATCAGTTTCTATAAATACAATGGGACAATGAGCAGTGATTCCCTCCACGGAGTGGCCATTGCATTTCTCAGCACCACAGACTCCCTGTAAACTTGATGTTTGTAATTACTGGCCAAGCACATCCATTGGTATCTGTGATGACATCATTATGTGAAAGACAACTGAACTTTCATCACCAAACTAGTTTTAATTTAGGATATAGAAAATTTCTTTTCCAAATTATTTGGTTGTATTTATGGACAACAGAATTTCAATTTTTTTGGAACACATCCACCGTGAATACTATTTTCTGCAACTTTTATTAGTCTGGAGAATGAATCAGTGCAGAACATGAGGAAAATAAAACTGGACATGTAAACCTTACAGCCTGAATCCACCCATCTGTAATGGAAATAAATGCTTGGGTGATTCAGCTGTGTTTAAATTGAAACTCAAAGTGCTTGCAAGGGTGGCAAATAAGATTTATCAACCTTTAACATCTCTAAATAGGCATGATCTTCATCTGAGTTTTTTGCATTAATTTGTAGCAAAAAGTTTGAAAATTTGGGAACATTTAAATGCTATGTTCTCATGCAGTGGCTGAATCTCAACAGGGATTTTTGCCTGAAGTACAGTATCTGACTGTCTGCTGCCTTACTTCTGAGAGTAATAATTAGTGTAGTGATGCACTGAGAGCATTTGGGGCATAGCTCAGGCAGGAAGAGAGAGTTACTGTACTTTAATGCAGTAGAAGCAAAACAGATTTGGCAAGCTCTGCAAAGTGACAGGGTTGACAATATTACCACAAGTATTTGTGCATCAAGAAGTCCTGCTCAGCATTTGGCTTTTTCTGAGCACATTCTGCACACATCTGCACAAGCTAATCCCTTGAAGAAACCAAGTTTTTGGTACTCAGTGAAGAAATGGAGAAACTTTTAGGGAGTTTTATATGTAAAATGGGTGAAAGATATTTGCTCGTCTCTCAAGCCAGGAGGCTTTGCTGAGCAGGGGTTGTGAGCTAGCACAGCAACCATTAGAAAAGATCAGGGCAAACAATTTCTTATGCTGAAGGAGATGGAAACAACTTCCCAAGAAACAGGATGCTTCAGTGACAAGGATGTGTCTGTGACAACCACACCAGGCATTTCTGATATAGAGGTGCCCTGGGACATCTGAAATACCAGGAAGTCTGGGGAAAAAAAGAAAAAATAAAGCAGTGTACAGTGAAGGCTTAAAATTTGTATCAGGAGCGGGAATGGCAGGGAATGGCTGGATGAAATGGCCCCGTGTGAGACAGCTGTAGGTAAGCAGGTGTTCCCCTTGCACTCCGTGTGTGGTCATTTTTGGTCATTCATCGATGAGAAGTGTGATTTCAACTCAGTGAGGTCTGCCTGTACTTGCTTCCATCTCAGTGCATCCCCCTGATCACATGTGTTCTGCTTGCTCAAGGTATGGCACCCAGGGAGGAGCAAGAGCTACCAGGACTTGAAATGAACAGCATAAGTCACAAAATGTATGACAATAGAAAATCAACAAGAAGGGTAAAGACTGAGGCTTCAGAAAAATTAAACCACTTAAAAGCTGTATGAAACTCTTGGGAGTAGAACAAAAGGAGTAAAAAAGAGATTTTTACAGTCCTCAGCAGGGGAGTTGAGAGAGGTGCTGCTCCTCTGACACATTGCAGATGTGAGCACACCTTCAGTTAAGGTCAGCTTTCCAGTGCTTGAAGCTGCTAATCCTACTGAATAGTCAGGCCCCGAATGAACCATCTCCCGAAGGGAGCTGTCAAGCAATACTTGCCCACTTAATTGACTAAGACCTGTTCCTAGTTTTTTGCTGGCAATTGATGGATCTAGTAGTTGTCTTTCCCCTACAAGATAGATCAATTGACAAGAAAGCTATTTAATGACAAAGCTTCTAAGTGCTTCTTTAAGTTCTCTCTGCATTTTAATAGTGGAGACAAGTTGTTCAATCAAGCATGGCACTGAGCACTGCAGTGTTCAGTTGAAATGTATCAGCTACTCTGAAGAAAATGCTTCGGGTCATGTTGTGGACAGAACATCCAGAGACACATTTAATGTGACAGGCTTTAGTATCCAGTATCTATGAGATTGGGTTGGAAACAAGCTTGCAGAGATGCTCTAAAATGCCAGCTGAGCTCATAAGCACAGAGACATTTTTGCTGGTTTAAGCCGCAGGGGTGCTGCTGTGATTCAAGTAGTGGCATGAAGGTGCAGATGGGCAGTCCATGCCTCGCAATAGCCCCATATTTGTCCTCCACTCAGTTTTTGCCTCCAAGCTCTCAACATTAGTTCACATCTACACAAGGATTTCTCTGGCCACAGTTCTGTTAGGCAATGCTTTCTCACACAGTTTCCCTGTTTTCTCTACCTTTATTAATTGGAAGCATGGTAGCTTGCTCTCTTGCTGAACAAACTATTTCTAAATCACTATTCTTACACATTTAAGAATTTGACAAGGAGGAGATATTACGTTAGTCTGGAAAGTTTTCAACCATAGTCTGCTAAGATAGTAAAGCCATTCGTAATGAAACTTGACAGGTTTTATATTTTTATACCTTTTGGGAGTGTATCTAACTTCCCAGCACTCAAAGAGGCAGTGTAAACTTTGCACTTTTTCCTGATGTAGCAGCGCACTTGGCAGAAGCTGCTGCTTTTGAGCTTCAGGTTTTGGTGGGAAGAAAGCCCAGGCACAGCTCTCAGCCTTTTTCCTCCAATATCTGAACCCTCTGCCTGAGCTGTGGTAAAATCCCATATTTCCCTTGTGTTACCTGTACCCATATCTCAGATGCCACATATGGCTATGCCCTGGAAAGCTCTTCCCCACTGGTCACTTTGAACTGTGCCATTCCCCATTGGGTGTTTCCTGATCCCATCTCCCTTTAAAAGAGCCCTGCAGGGCTTCTTCCTTGCTCTTTCTTCTGGGTTACTCAGCCACCTGGATAACTCTGGACCCTCACAACACAACACTGGACTCACAATGAATGGTTGTTATCCCAGGGAAGAGCCCTCTGTCTAGCCTTTTATTCTTGTCAGTGCTAGCACACCACGCCTGGGGAAACTCTCGTCCCAGAGGAGCCAGCAGAAACAGGTTATCTGCGGTATCTAGAACTCTGTCCTTTGGGAGAGTTATACAACTTACCCCAGCAGGGATCACACACGCATAAAGGCGCTGTTGCTACCTGGAGAGCATCCGGCTTTAGCGCTTTTATCCTGAGACTGAGCAGTACTTTGGTTCAATGAGACCTCACCTGGCCCCTTGTGGTGATGGTTTGCTGAGAGAAGAGGTTGCACCAGTCTACCTTTTGGGTGTTCAGAACCAGTGGTGAGAAGGAGAGAAGGTATTTTCTCTGCATTAGATCCTGCTTCTCTCATTCAAGCTATGTTCTTATTTCAAAACTGAAATTTTCAGTCTAAGGAGGTTGCCACCGTCATCTGTTCAGACAATGGGAGAACCCTCTTCTGTGCAAGTGTGTGTCCAAGTGTTGTGTTACATGATCTGAGTGAGGAGTTAAACAGCAGCAGAATTGAACCACATCACCCTGCCCTTGTTCCAGAGAAATGGCAGAGTAAAAGCAGCCCAGAAACAAAATCATACCTTGCCCATGAGATTTTCATAGCTTTTCTTGGCACCTTCTGTATAAAGCAGGACATGCTTTTTAGTCTTCCATATTACAGGGACTCTGAACTAAAGACCCCAAAATACAGCCTGCTCCAAAAATGTAAGCTGTTAGAAAGCAAAATCTATTGCATTGGTCTGAAGCATGACACTCTCCTGCCTTTATCCATCTTTCCCTCTCTCTCCTCTCTCTCACTGGGGTTTGTTAATAGCACCCGTCTCGCCTTTTAACATGAAGTTTCTTTGCCTGCAAGATAGGATGAGTCTATTCAGCATACGATACTTCATTCCTCACACTTATCTAGTTGAAAATGAGCACAATTTCCCTGCAAGATTATCTGACCAAGGAAACCAAACAGTAATTTTCAGATCCCCCGCTATGCTGCTCATGCACTACAGGGCAATAACCAGTCCAGAAATGGCTGCGCTGTCACTGCTGAAGGGAAGTTCATGCTCCAGCTGTGCCCGCTACTGTGCTTCAGCCGTTGTCAGGATTAGAAACACTATGAATATCACTTAATCAGCTTTCTTACACCAAAGTTTTGTCAGCCACAGATTCCCCACAGTTCATCAGCTGTCTCATTATTGTGTCTTACAGTAAAAATTTAAGGCTGTCGAAAGAATCTCCAACAACTTCCCGTTTTTGTACTTCTGGCGAACACCTGCAATTATATTCCCTTCAAGACCTGCAAATTAATCTGAAAATTGATTTTGGTTTTGGGGAGGCTTTAAGGAAAAAAAATAAACCCATTGCTCTTTTTGAGGTAAAAGAGGGTGAAATAGTAAATAAACTGGGCAAACCACTTACCTAGCATTGACTGAGTGGTTTGACCAGCCTTGTTCGGAGGTAAGAAGAGAAAGGGGATGGTTTGAACACATCTAAGAATAAGTACCCAGCTGTGACCAGGCAGATGTGCTTCTCTTCCACCTGCCTTTGATAATATGCAAAGCAGATGCACTCATCCACACCCGTTTGTGTAGACACATCCTGACTTTTGAAGCTTCAAATTTGGTATCAAAATAATCCCTTCTGTGCCGAGCAGGTGTTTGCAAAGTTGTGTACAGTTCATTTGTGTCATTCTGAAAGTTTGACCATGTGCACCAGCCTCATCGAACAGGCTGCAGAGTTGTGACCACTGGTTTGACTGAGTGCATACAGAAACTTCCTGTGTGTGGCTCACCAGTTTTGTTACTCATCCTACAGTCCTCATTGAGCAAGTCAACTTCTCATATTTCAGGGGAAGTCAAAATGATAGTAATGTTGACAGTAATGCATTAATTAACTGCAGTCTGCTGGGGCTGCCTGTGAACTTCTGAAGTGTGAGATTTCGTTAGAATGATTGCTTGTGTGCAAAGCTGTGGATGCTCGGGTGATTCACTGAGGGAGTGCAAACAACCTTGTTCAACTCATGGTCATGTTCCCTTCCTCCCCCTGTTGACTGTCATTTTGTGCAAGGACTTCATTTGATGGCTTGAGGTCTCAGTGATTTCAGGTGTCTATCAAGAGTGCTATGTATGAAGTGGGACCCAGATTATCCCATTTACTAGCCCCAGAGGTCTTTATAATGACACACCTAGACTATGATGAGACAAAGGAACATCTGCATTCCTAAGAAATTACATTCTTTTAGGCTGAATTTTTTCAACTACATTGTCCCAAATCTTTTACTGGCAATACTGGACACCTTCCCTGTAAAGTACCATTTCCATTCATAAGTACTTAGACAGGTTGGCCGGGGTGTTACTGGATACGGACATACACACACACCAATGACTAGCTGGCAGAAGGTGAAATCCAAAAGTAATTGGAGCCAAGCACTGTGATCTCTTTACTGATCTTCATTTCCACTGGTTTACAATATTGGATCAATAGGTGTCCTTTCTGTGATATCCTTCAACATCTGTACTGCAAATATCAATGACAAACCTGTACACAACACTGCTCAGGAGGTTGGCTAATATGGCATTTAAAAGTAAGACTCTTTTCTTCTTCAATGTGATTGTAGGTTGTTATTTCATGTAAACATATTTTTTTTGCTCTTGTATATTATCTAGCCCTATTCAGAATGCCTTTCCCCCTTCAGAATGTCTTGCTTTTCTAGTTGAGCTGATCTTCCACATGCCTTTGCATTTAGAATAGATGAGTAACATGAATCCTAAAGGCTTTGTCTGCAGTCACTTGCAAGTTGCTGAAATGTTTGGTGCCTTTAATTATCCCAAAAGTGAATGTTGCAACATGACCACACCACCTGCATGGTTTGGGATCCAGAGCTGTGTTGGCTATGTCTATGGTATTCACAAGGCTTTGCTCCACAGCATCATCTACTATGCATGCATACATATGCGTTTCTGCAAGACAGGGATTGCTCTATCCAATGCATGCCATGCCATGCTGGAATTCTCCCAGCTACAAGCTGGTATGTCTCATGGTGCAATGCAGCTTTGATCCCAGAATCACTGTAATTATGTTACACTATGCTTCCTCTGAACTGCTTAGCTAAGCCGAGACACCATCTGCAAGATGGTTTGGGTTGGATGACATCTTGCTCCCACGTGGCTGCCATGCATCAGGTGGTAGTGCAGGTTTGCTCTCAGACAGCCCTAGACCTGTCAGCCTCACTCAGCTGGTCCCACTTCCAAGCTTCCCAGCTGTGGCTGCTGCACCTCTTTCATTTGCATCACAGCACAGGCACTGCTTGGCTTGTCAACCAGAACTGAATGCCTTCGCTCTGCTATCAGCTGCTCATCTGTGCCTGGGCTGTGGCTCAGAGGGCAGAGCAAGACCACAGGGATGAACGGAGCTGGAAATACCCTCCTGTGCTGAATGGTGCATGTCCCCCATCACCCAGTGTACCAGCTGCTTTTTGCTGTCACCTGGTCAAGTGATGGATGTTTAAATTGGAGTTTAGAAATTATGAAGGTTGAAAAGGCATGACTCTGTGGCAGGGAATCACATGCTGCATAACGGGAGACTATCCTGTTCCTCCTCACATCTGCAATGATAGTATCTGTTTACTAGTTTAGGCAGAGAAACTGAGCTAAAAAATTGTCTTTCATCCCTGCTTTGAAAAGCTCAATGTCATGATTATTATCATCAGGACAGTGACTGAATATGAGCCTGTCGAACACAGGCAGACTACGTGAGGGTGTGCCCAGATAAAGAGGGGATTGCTTGGCTTCAAAATCCCAGACTGGCAAACAATAGAATGAATTTGGGGAACTGCAGATGTTCCGCTGAAACATTTTCTGCCTTAAAAAGAGAGGAAGAGAACGATGCACAGAGAGGGAAGGATTGCCTTGTGGTTGAGGGTCTCGGGAGCTCTGGCCTCATTTCCAGGCTCTGCTCAGGATTCTCACACAACCTTGGTCAAAGTCGATTCATCTCTCTGTGCCACTGATCCTCCATCATTACATGGATTTCCCCTCTCCAGCACTACCCCTTCTCTCTCTTCCTCTCTCCTCTCTCTTCCTCATCTGCTGAGACTGTAAACTCTGCAAGGTACAGACAGCCTCTGATTTCTGATTTCTCTCTGTCTGGATTTGATTTTCTCTGATTTGATTTGTTTCTGTTTGTAGTGTATCCAGCAACCTCAAGCAGAGCCTATGGGTGGTACCATAGCAAAAACAAAATACACAGCTGAGCTTTTGAAATCTTCTGTGTTAAAAAGAAATACAAACAATTCTGAAATGCTTTGCTTTTGCAGTAGTAAATTTTAAGAAAATCTGGCTCGTCGTAACAGTGTAATGGGTTGGCTGTAGCGCAAACACTAACTGGCAGTTTCCTATGGTGTTACTATATGGATTTTTACATAATGTTTTTAAAGTTGTAGGCCCTGTCTGCTGTATTTAAAGATTTGAATAAAGTCCTAAGCACGGGGACTGAAAAATTAATTTTGCTAACAGTTGGCAGAGCTATCTGCAGGTAAAATTCTTGTGTTAGCAATAATCCTGGACATGTGGCTGTTATTTTCATGAGCTGGATGCCAACTGCCTCACAGGTGAAAGCCCTCTTTCTGGCAAGGGTGCAAATTTCCAGAAAGCCACAAGGTATCAGTCAGAAGTTTCATGTATTTTCCACATTACTGATGTAATTTTTTACACAATTGGTGTAATTTTGAATAGCTAGCATTCACCTTAGAAATAAAGTTAATTCAGAACCTAATGTTCATTGGTAAACAAGGAAGAAAAAAATTAGAAAAATTATTCTCTTCATTTTCATCCAGAGTGTTTGTTTTCCATTATCAACAAGCTTCCAAGCAATAAACCTTGATTAAGGAAAGAGAAGGTATAAATCAGAGTGTATGGGCACATACAGTTGCCATTGAGATTTTATGTGGTATTGTTCTGATGTATCAGGAACATTTTCCAGGTGGAAGCAGATTATTTAAGGCGAATTTTATAATTATTTCTGCACTCAGGAGAGCTGTCATATTGCCCAGAAATGTATGAAAGGCTCTCACCGTAGCCTGTGCCCCCCCAAGCCAGACCCCTCTGGTGTCTGTCACAGCTCTGAACTTCCCCTTAGTTGCCTAGTGATAGGCCAAGTGATAGGATCCCACCAGATGGATGGGCCAAACCTGACCCCACAACCTCACATTTCAAGCTGTGTCCCAGCTGACAGGCAGCAGGTACTTTCAGGCTTAACTCCATCAGGATGAGAAAAAGTTTCTTGAGATTTCTATCTCCAAGGGATTTTCCTAGAGTATTTTTTTTCTCTTACAGTCTATTTAACCCTGTTTAGGTCTCTTCCTACTTTCCTCAGGTCCACAAACAGGGAAAGAGCTGAGTACAAAGCCTTGCATTTATGTTCACTCTTCATTTTTAGCTGAGGGAATTGTTTCCCAGTGGAAAAACAACCAAATCTGTAACACAGTCAGGGAGAGTGGGCTTGAAACACCAGGCAGCAATCCCAATATCACAACCCGATGGAAACTCCAGAGTCTCTGCTATTCAGTTTTTCTCCAGCTGATAACAGAAGAGGCTTGAATCTAGGGTTAACAGTGGTTTATTACTTCTGTTGGGTGGGAAAGGGAGCTAGGGTCTGCTGAGGCTTTCCAGTTTTGGAGAGATAACGATACTATTCACAGACCTTCTGAGTCAAAACAGCAAGGGCATCTTCACCAAAGCCACTTTACAGAGCTTATTAGGACACAAAACTTGCACAAACAACTTAAAGAATGAAGTGAGATAAACCAGTCTCTTTTATGTGCTTTATATATTTATCTATCTATAGATCCAAAGTCAGCATGTGGCCAAACCAAGATCTTGCATGGCCCGAATTCAGCATCTCAAAACAAGAACAGGTGAGAATCTGCCAATCACCCGTGCTGGAGCCTCTTTGCTTCCTTGTTCATTTTTAAGTGTAGATTCAGGATGAAAGCATCAGATGAAAGCATCTTACAGTGCTGAGGCAGTTGGCTACCACGGTACCGAGACAAGAGAAGCAGCTAGTGCAAAGCCAGCCCCAAGGAGTCAGTGAGACTCATTTGCAATGGAAATGCAAATACAGAGCTGATTGCATTCCCTTAAATGGGAAAGTGTGTTAAATCTGATAAGCGTGCTCTGAGTGTCTCCTAAGCGTGGGCTTGTCTCAGCATTTAGTTTCTGTTCTACAGCGGGTGAGGGAATGAATGCTGTTCTGAAACCCTGCACAGGTGAGAGACAGCAATTATTTCCCTCTACTTCTTCCAATATCTGCATAAATTAACATGTAGATAGCCTTTATATCTCCATAGCACTCCACATATATTAACTAATTAATGCTCGCTGTAGCCATCTATATTAAAGAAAGAATTATCCTCATTTTGTTAATATTGAAATTCAAGTGGGAAAATTAAGCACCTAGGAGTCAATCCAGCTAAGCAGTTTAGTCAGTGAAGTCAAAGGGACTAAAAATTAATCATATGTTTAAGAGCTTCAGTGTACTGGCTCTTGCACAATGCACCTTGTAGGATCAGGCACACCCAAAGCCACAGAGGCACCAGGTATGAGAATCTGACATGAAATTTTGCTCCAGGAGCTCAGATCTCAGGCCAGTGCTTGAACCCATGGAATGCTTTCTAAACAAAACTAAAAATGATATGTCTTTCAATATACATGGTCAGATAAGGCAGAAATCAGAAAACGTACTTTGAACAAAGAGATGTTGCCCAAATATAAGCGGTGTATGTTTTCTTCATCTGGTGTATGTTTTCTTCATTACCATATTTCTGATAGTGTAATACATGAGTCTGGCACTTTCCAAAATCCCACTTCTCTCCATCATTACTTGCAATGCCTGCGGCAGAAAGCATGAACTGCTACCTGCCTGTTACGTATAGCTCTTGACAAAAATTAACACATCTCCCCACATTCATAAAAACAGAGAGTCTGTTCTTCTGGAATTTTGACATCAGTTTTCCTGTCTTCACAGCTGCAACATTGCCAACCAACGGATCTGACAGTCCTCTCAGGAAGAAATTAATTGTAAAAAGGATTTAGAGGAACCATTCAGACAGTGGAATTTGATTACCTTCATTTGCATGTTAGTTCTTATATACCTAAGGACATTTTTGGGGGGCAAATTAGGGAGAGAGCCATACCTGAACCTTTAGCAAGTGCAAATTTTATCAAGTTCAAGTTCAGAAATAAACACAGATCAGATATCAAACAAAATGTATGTGAAACGTTTCCCAGGGCTGCTTGAATTTGTCTTTCTTTTACAGATTTTCTGGGCTTTACTGATACTGCACAAGATTGCAAGGTACACTCATAAGCAGCCCTCAAATGCCCATATTATATGTTATTTTTATAAGGAAGGATCTCAGTTGGGGACAATAATTCATCAGGACCTGAATGTGTTGAGTGGGGCATTGGGACATTTTTCTTTGCTAAAGAAATGGCTGTTTTGTTGACACAGAAAATAAACGGTGAGCTCCAGAACAGGCTGGTCTATTGTAGAGTTCCCAAAATTAGTCTAAACAGCTGGTGACTCATCGTTGGGATATTAATCAGAGCAAGATAAACGTGTGTGCAAAGGAAGGGACACGGCTTATTTGATGGGGTTATTGACTGATTTTAGATTAATTTATGAAAGAGACAGGTGTTGATGGGGGTGAGACCGCAGCCATAGAAAAGAGTAAGTGCTCACCTCAGCTAGCCGCTCCTGGTGTTGATAAGCTAAAAGGAAGAAAATGTCTGCAAAGGCAGAGGAAGGATGAAAGAAAACAGCAAGGCAGGGCAGCTTGTGCAAGCCTGGTGCTCGCAGAAGGCAGCCTTTGTGTGAGCAGCAATAAATCGCCAGGCATGTGAGGGGTGCAAGGGTCAGAGATAAGGAAACCTGGGACCAGGCAAGCCTTGTGTAAGGATAAGACCTTTTTTTACCATATGCCTACTCTGTGCCATCTATACTGCTTGACTGCTGGCAAAAGAAGCATATCTTAGTAGTAAACAACCAAATCCCAGAGAATTGGATACGGTGGATCAGACTTCACCTGCCTCTCCTTTTCGCAGTACTGCAAAGCTCAATGGTTATCTGTAAAATGGAGCAAAGGCAGAGCAGCAGTGGAGTGTGGAGAGAGGAAGCCACTGCTGATCACAGGGGAAGGAAGCAAGACATGGAGGGAAGGTCTGGTCTCTGTGGAGACACCCTAGTGCTGCTCTCTTCAGGCTTAGTGAGGCCACCTACTACCATGAGGAGAGCTGTAGAAAACACCAAGGTGGAGAGAGTTGCTTTTCACAGTTCCTGATGAAGTTTGGAAGAAAATTAACAGAAAGCGTAAATCTCCTTCTTTCATAAAAGGCTGATTAACTTAGATATTTTGAGTGACAGTAGAATTTCTCTGCACAATATAGACACACTAGATAGGCATGGCATGAAGGCAATCTTTGTTATTTAGCACACGTTTCCACGCTACAGCTATTGATGTGTTCTCCCCCTCTGAACTATGTAGCACTAATTTTTCACATGAGTAAACTAGCTTGAATATTGGCATATAATGTAGAGAAATACACTGAGCATATAGATTTCTCTCTGTCCCTGTAATACTGCATGCATCTCTGGTCTGGATCTCTGGCTTTCCACACTGGTAGCCCATCTCTAATATTGATTTGAAACATAGATACATAGTACACACATTATGAATTTATTTCAGTCTTTGTTGAATCTGTTGGCTTGAAAAGTAGATAATCTGAAAGAATGAATTTCTCCCATAACATTGCCTTCTGCGCATATAGAGTTAGGAAATAATATAACAAATATCTTCTAACACACCAACTTCCCTTTTCACTGACTGCAACTCCTCCTCCTCAGCATCTGATGTCTGTCTCGGTGAAATGGCTGCACACTGTCAGAGCAGGGCCCTTTCACAGTGAGACATCCCATCTGTCTTCCTTTCCCACTGCATTGCAAATGTCCCTTAGTTTTAATACAAGTTCCTGAGCCTGCCTTTCGTCTAGTGCTGCATGCTTTTAAGTGGGGATGTTGTAAAAAAGTCACGCTGCTGGGGTCTGGGTTTGCTTTTGTTTTTCTGATGGCTTGGGGGTGGCATTTGGTTTTATGCTGTGCTAGGACACAGTTTGTGACAGATGGTGCCTGTAAAGCTTGTGAGAGCATGGTATCACCAAGAAAACCAGTGTGCACCCACCACAGAGCCCTGGGTTGGCAGCACATGTTCAGGTCTTCAGCATAAGACAGGCAGTACTGCACCTCAGTGAGAATGCTCTCCCTCCCAGCAACATGAAATATGATGGTCAGGGTACCTCACCAAACCTCAGTTGTGTGCTCATAGCTTGAACTTGTTGGACCAAAGCAGGTTCAGTGAACACTTCAACAGATCTGCTTACCTAGTGTAGCTGGTTCTTGTGAGCCAGGAGCCCAAAACATGCAGGCAATAACCTCAACATTTTGTGAGATTCCCCTGAAGCCATAAGGACTCTAGTCTCCAGCCTTTATGGTCCTGCTGGATTTGGTGTTTGCCATTGTAAGAGGGTGCCAGGTTGTACAGCACATGGGTAGCTCTAGGCTGGACCATCTGCCCACCTTAGCAGACCACCCTGTATAGCTGCTGGAGGGGAACAGGCACTTGTAGGGCCTCTTTCATTCCACCCTGAGGGGAATATCTAAAACAAGTGAGGGAACTTAGGTCCTTGACATGTCAGTTTATGACATAGGGTGACCAGGTCACCTATGGGCATTTGATGAGTCTTGCATTTGGTGACTAATGGTCAGGCTGTGGCCACCACAAAGCAAATAAAGCATATACAAGGACTGTTTGCTTTGTCTGCTATGTCATTTCTCCAGTATGATCATGGGCAGCACCAACCATCACAAGAACTGAATTCTTAATAAGCCTTGACACTCATCCTGTGTTGATTTGTTCTGTGACATCTTGTTTTTAGTCTACAGAACATTTTCCACATGCCCATTTCACTATCAACCACGCTGTTTGTAATCTACCTCCTTACTTTAATAGGATTTAGTTGTCAAATAGGATTCCCTTTAATTTATAATCAGCATTAGCTCCCTTAACATCTTGCTGTTCTTTGTTAGCTTCATCAGAATTGATTAAGGGTTGGTGTAGGTTTGGACTGTTGCTGAGGACCACTACATTTTGGGGTCTCCACGTAAATGGCTGACTACATGCAGGTACCATTGCAGCCAGCAGCAGTCTGGCCCTCTCTAGAATTCAACTGCTAAATGCAAGCGACTAATACTGTTGGAATGATGTGTATGGATTGAAAACGTGAGGCTGGGAGATATCACACAGGGCTGTGCTCCTTTGAAGCAGCAGTTGGAGATGCTGAGGGTCCCAGGGCTTCTCAGATGGTAAAAAACCCCTGAAATATATACCAGGGCATCAATTCCCTAGTAGTCAGTGGTCATAAATGTGGTCTCAGCCATTTGGGCAGCAGAAAATACCTTTAGCAGTGGCACACCTCTAGGTAGCACCATGTCTTCTGTATGTTTGGGGGTGTTTTTCTACTTTCTTACTGCATGTAGGGGATGCTATACAAAGCCTTTGCTTGTCAGTGAGGTCAAAAGCATAATCACATCACTTCTCGCTATTAAAATCCCCCCACTTATGCAAATAGTTGTCAGTGAGGGTTTTTTGTCTTCATATGTGTGCATGTTTCTTTTATAAATGTATATAAGGCTCACTTTTTATCTCAGCTCACCACACCTCACAAAGCTGGTCATAACTTTAGCCTAATGTCATCAAACCTTCATTTCCTGCCTATAGCTGCTCTTATGCTGAAGTTTAATAGGGACTTTTATGAAATTTTTGAGCACAATGGAGATAAAAATAGGCAAAGCACAGGATGTTCATCAGGACTTCTTTGTAGAAGAGCCTGAAGCTGCTACCTCTCTTTGGATCCCCATTGTTTCCTAACCTCACCCCTTGAGGGGGAGATGTATCCTTAGCCAATTGAGGAGAGGCAAAGCATGCTGCTAGAGGAAGTATCTTACTGTGATTTCTCTGCAGGAAAAACATGTTTCGTTCACGGTGATCCTTAGCTTTCCGGCAGTGGAGTAAGTATAGGATTATAAAATCCACCTGTCTTCAACTCTCTTTTGCTAGGGGTATGACATACAGGAAACCTGCCTGCTATCTATATATGAATGCCAAAAATATCTAGGTCATAATAAGCTCCTGATTATATCTCTATCCATTCCTTGAGAGTTAGAATTTATCTTGCTTTACCTCACCTCCAAAGTTTCTGTCTGAGGTAGTTTAAGAAAATTTATTTAAGGGAATTTAAGAAAAATTCCTTTAAATGAAACTGCAGTTGAACTCATTTTGCTTAATGAGCACATTTTTTTTAAACATCAGGGAATAAGAGCAAAATGCGAAGAGACTGGTTTAATAGATTGAAAATTACGAGCATTTTATACTGTGTAATAGGACTTTGTGCAACTGCAACTAGCAGGCTTAACAGCTCGAACTCTCCTGGCTTTGAACACTGAAAATGCTGTTGAATTATTAAGCTTAGTCTCCACTGGCAAGGACATTCAGTGTCTGAAACCTTACCAAACCTCAAGGCAGTTAACAGCAGATAGTGTAATGAACAGAACAAAGAGAAATTGAATTTTTTTTAAAAAAAATTGATTCTTCAGCTCATCCCTTAAACTGAAAAAAATTTAAAACAGGAGCTATGAAACCTGAGCCAAAATAAAAACTTTAAAAATTTCTCTAGTAGAAGAAAATTATATCAATTATCACTTCAGGCTGAAGGAAAACATATCAAACCTATTCCAAGCATTTTAATCCCTCATGAAATGAAGTGCAAAGTAGAGAGGGCATTCAAAATGCAGGGAAGGAAGTAAAGAATGTAGTGCTTGTTTTATACAAAGGCTCAGTGGTTAAATATAAATTGAGCCAGAGGCAGGAAAGAAAGATGGATGGAATAGAGGTCAGGGCATTCATTTGGGACTTGTAATACCAGGGAACAAGTTCCTACCCCATTAAACTTTTAGGTATGAAGAGGAGTGGCATGGACAGGACATCCTTATATTACACAGCCTGGTGCTTAGGCACTCTGGGGAGGTAAGTGTGAACTCAGATCCACTTTGGTTATGACAGGAATAAGAACTGGATTTCACATATTCTTGTGAGCGCTTCAATCTCTGGACTTTGGGCAAAACACAGGAATATGAGCAGCAATACTTCTCTGTCCTAGTTTCATGCAT
Organism: Climacteris rufus; assembly: GCA_013398175.1. Classification (NCBI taxonomy): domain Eukaryota; kingdom Metazoa; phylum Chordata; class Aves; order Passeriformes; family Climacteridae; genus Climacteris; species Climacteris rufus. The sequence continues at coordinate 499,259 of VZRZ01006598.1, forward strand.
GCAAACAACCTGTTCTTCAGATTAACCTGTTCTGCTAGTGCAAAAGCATAGATAGTAACAGTTATTAAAATCTTAACTTTATGTATGAAGTTTCCAAAACAGAAAATATTTATGGGTCTTGTACATAGAATTAGTGAAACATTCAGACCATGGTAATGAGGAAACCTTGACAATATCTGTACCAACTTCTACGTGTCAGCTAGAAAGAAAAAAGCAGGTGTAGGTGACAAAAGATTATGTCAGCTGAATGTGGGCCTAATTTTAAAATACTGGATTTCTGCAAAATCAAGTAAGAATGTATTTAATTCACAGGAGAAAAATACAGTTTACCCAGTTTCTTTTGTGAGTGTTAGATGGAAAATCCACATCATATCACATCATGTCTCTGACCCTAGCAAGAGATTTCCCCTCTCCTGGCACTCTGCACTCCTGCCATGGGATCTCAGAGTGGTCCCTGTGAGCTGCAACTGTTTCTCCTGGTTCTTTGCACTCATGAATGGGAACAACTTGGAGAAGCAGCTTAAAACACTGCCACCCTATTGCCAAGTAGCAGCCAGTGAATCTCAGTCGTGTCATTTGCTATGCTCACAACTAGTCAAGGTCAAGATGTCCTAAGTGTTTACAGGAGATCACTGATGAATGGAGAGTTGCTCAGACATGCTGAATTGCAGATAGCTGCTTTAACTGACTTAATTAGAACATGCTCAGTATAGATGCTGTGTGAAAATGAATTTTGCTCCTGCTAGCAGCTAAGTGGTCTTTATCTAGAGGCTAAATAGGTTGGGAAGTAAATTGAGATATGGACAAACTTCAAATAAATCATAAAAGAAAGGTGACTAAATGAAGAACTGCGTGCAAGATTGAAATACACATGGTGTTTTGACAGTATACATACATACTGGGCACTCCTATAGTAGTGTCAATTTTCCAGGTCAAGCGGAAAGAGTTATGAGAGAGTTTGACCCAGTTATTGCTAAGACCCTCTGAGGCAATTCAGTCTTGGATTACTGCTAGTAAAGGGCATGCAGAACAAAATACAATCTTTGCTAACTGCAAAGCAATTTTTGCAAGAGCAATTTTTTTACCATAATAAAGAAAGCCAAGTGATATTCAGGACTTCTGGATTCTACTCAAGATCTGTCACTAACAGCAGATGCCAGTAATAAATACAGGCACATTTCCAGAAATGCAATAAATATGGAGTTATGCTCTGTTTTTCCCATCAGACCTATTTTAGAATAAGATATATACAAAAGGAAATAGAGTATTTTAGTATTCTTCAAAGATACACCTGGAATTTAGTAATTAGTTTCTAAAATCTTATTATTCTTTCTTTTCCTCCTGATCCCTCTAATAACACAAATCCTTGATGACACACTCCCCACTCCCACCCCTCGAATGAGCAGAGTGCTGAGAAGAGTATGGAGGATCTTTGTTGTGTACAGTGCTGCCTTTCACTTATTTCTGGAATTCAGAAAGATGAATCCTTTGTTAGAGCAGCAGAGTGTAGTTTCATTGCATCCCTAAATTTTAATGGAGACCACTTCTGCCTTTTATGTTTTAACACTGCCAGGGAAACTGCTTTATTTCTGTCCTTCCTTCCAGAAAGAAAGGGACAATGCCCTGTAGCAAACTATTACATGGAAAGATCTCGTTTTGAATAACTATTTTGAATAATTTTATGACAAATTATTCCTGCCTACTCTGCCAAGGACACAGAAACGCTGGAGAGACACTTGATAGCATTCATCTCACCTAACCTGGGGCATCTGCCAGGTAGATGTCTCCACTTGAGCTAGACCAGGGTTCCCTTCCTAGACTAATGGATAGAAACATGCATTTCTAGTTCATGAATCATCTGATCTGGTTTGGATGATTACCTCAGGACAAGATGAATCACAAGGGAGAAGGGCTCATTTCTCTCAGTTGATAAGAAAAAATAGCTCAGATGGAGACATAGCTTCTGTAGATGCCTACATTTAGGTGAGGGGAATTGCACCCTCTGAAAAATCAAGAATTAGTGTCTGGCATTAATTCCAAAAAATCTCAAGCACAACCTACTTTTCTGAGACCATTTAGACAGTTTGACAGTGGTTGCTGGGGTTATGTCAGAGATTTTTTGTTGGGGAAAGTCTTTGTTTTTTCTGTGTGTATTACTCCTAATAAGACAAAAGTCAGCCTACTAAAAAACTTCCAGGAAAAAACGGTTATTTCCTTAGTGCTGAGGTTAATCTGTGGTTTTGTGATTTTAAGGGAAATCTTGAAGCTTAAATGCTATAATGAAAACCTACAAGAAGATTGAACCAATAAAAACCACACAAAACCAACTAATTTCTGTAGCCTTATAACCAAAAGTCTAGCTATACATCTCAAATCATTAGTGCAGAAGAAAGCACTATAATTTTTCTTTGCTCTGTTTTAAAGACTGCCATTTTGATGTAATTTTATTGCTGGGTTCTACAAATTGCTGCTACTTTAAAAATCAAGTTAACTAGAAGGTCTTGTAGCTTTTGTGAAAAATGCAGGACTAAAATATTGATGGGAGGTCCTGTCTCAGCTGCAAAGTGCCTGGGAATTTTGAATGTGACACTGTAATTCCTCTTGCCTCACCTTTATAATCATAGAACCTTAGAATAATTTAGGTTAGAAAAGACCTTTATGATCATCGAGTCCAACTGTTAACATGGCACTGCTGGCTCAGCACTAAGCCATGTCCCTACTTGCCACATCTGTCTTTTAAAAATCTCTGGGGATGATGATGCAGTCACTGTCCTGGCCAGTCTGTTCCAATGCCTGATTATCCTTTTGGTGAATAAATTTTTCCTGATATCTAAATCTCCTCTGGGGCAACTCCAGGTAATTTCATGATGTTCTGTAACTTACCTGGGGAGGGGGCTGACCCTCACCTGCCTACAGCCTCCTTTCAGGTAGTTATAGAAAGTGATAAGGTTTCCCCTGAGCCTCCTTTTCTCCAGGTTAAACACTCTCAGCTCCTTCAGGTCCTCACAGGACTTGTGCTCCAGACCTTTCACCAGCCCTGTTGCCCTTCTCTGGACTCACTCCAGCACCTCAATGTCTTTCTTGCAGTACGGGACCCAAAACTGAGCAGTGGATTTGAGGTGAGGCCTCACCAATGCCGAGTACAGGGGGACAATCACTGCCCTGGTCCTGCTGGCCACACTATTGCTGATAGAGGCCAAGTGCCACTGGCCTTCTTGGCCACCTGGGCACAGCTGGCTCATATTCAGCCACTGTCAACCGACATCCCAGGTCTTTCTCTACGGAGCAGTTTTCCAGGCACTCTGGCCCAGCCTGTAGCACTTCCTGGGATTGTTCTGACACAAGAGCAGGAGCGAGCACTTGACCTTCTTCAACTGGTCCTGGTCCATCGATGGCAACTTGTCCAGATCCCTCTGCAGAGGCTACTGGCCTCCAGCAGATCAACACTTCGGCCCAACTTGGGGTCATCTGTGAATTTACAGAGGGTGCACTCATTCCCCTCATCCAGGTCATCAATAAAGTTATTAAGTAGAACTGGCCCCAGCATGGAGCCCTAGGAAATACCACTGGCATCTGACAGCTGGCTGAATTTCATTCCATTCACCACCTACTCTCTGGGCCCAGCCATCCAGCCAGTTTTTTACCCAGTGAACAGAGCATCTGTTCAAGCCATAAGCAGCCAGGTTCTGCAGAAGAACTGTGAGAGACAGTGTCAAAGGTTTCAGTAATCTTCAGGTAGACAACACCCGTAGCCTTTCCCTCATCCACCAAGCAGGTCACCATGTCATAGAAGGAGATCAGCTTGGTCAAGAAGGACCTGCCTTTCACAAACCCATGTTTGTGCTGGCTGGGCCTGATCCCCTGGCTGTCCTGTACATGCTGCATGACAGCACTCAAGATGGTCTGCTCCATGACCTTCCTTGGCACTGAGGTCAGGCTGACAGGCCTGTAGTTACACATTTCCTTCTTCCAGCCCTTCTGGTAAATGGACAATATATTTGCCAACTTCCAGATACCTGACACCTTCCCGGTTAGCCAGGACTGCTGATAAAAGATGGAAAATGACTCGGTGAACATTTCCACAAGGTCCCTAAGTAACTGTGTGTATATCCCATCTGGTCCCAGAGGCTTTTGCGTGTGCCTAAGTGGTGTCTCAGGTCACAGACCTTTCACCTTGGATTATGGGTACTTCATTCTTCTTCCTGTCCCTGTCTTCCAGCTCAGGGGGGGCTGGTACCTGAAGAAATATTGGCTTTGCTATTAAAGACTGAAGTACAGGAGGTATTAGGCACCTTAGCCTTTTCCTTATCCTTTGTTACTATATTTCCCTCTCCATTCAGCAGAGGATGGAGATCCTCATTAGCCCTCCATGTTTTGCTGATGTCTTTATAGATACATTTTTTTTGTCCTTAATGGCAGTAGCCAGATTAAGTTCTAGCCAGGTTTTGGTGCTTCTGATTTTTCTCCCTGCATAACTTCATGACATCCTTGCAGTCCTCCTGAGTTGCCTGCTGCTCCTTCCAAAGGCCGTAAACACTCCTCTCCTTTTTTTTTCCTGAGTTCCAGCCAAACCTCTCTGTTCAATCAGGCCAGTTTTCTTCCCCGTCAACTTGTCTTTTGGCATATGTGGATGGGACACTACAGTGCCTGTAAGATTTCCTTCTTGAAGAATATCCAGCCGTGCTAGTTTGGAAACAAACCAGCAAATATATTCAAACCCTGGCCAAATATATTGTGAGACGGATTCTAAGTCAGAACTACAATTTAATAGGAGTAATTAAAATAAAGGCAGTAACACAGAAGCATCAGACTAAACTGGCAAGGTCAGAATACAACCTGACACCCTGTTGGTCAGGGTGGTGATAGCAGTCCAGTTAAATAGTGACTGTAGTCCTGTTGGAGTGATGATCCTGAGGAAATATCTAGTTTGTCTCTGGAGATCTGGTGGTGGAGTTTGCCTCCTCTGGGAATCCAGTGGAAATGGTCTTGTGTTATCTTCCCCACTCCTTTTATGCAGGTAGGGATGTTCAGTTCCTCCCTTTGGGGTGGGGACTATCACAATGGGATGATGTCATTTATCAGTAATTTCAGCTGGCCTTGATGGCCCATTAGAGAAAATGACCCCCCACAGAATAGCTGCTGCTTCTCAGAGGGTGTTACCAGGGCTGAGTCATTGATGTGCAGATAAAGAGGCATCATTCTGCCTTGCAGGGTTGTCTCTCTTTCTTCCTTATCTAATGCCCAGCTAGCAGTCTGGAGGGTGGGGGGTGCAGTGGCCAGCTGTTGTGAACCACCCATCGTTAACAATTCATTCAGAAGTGATGGAGATGGTGATAGAATACATTCCTTTGGTTACACCTTCATGTAACCCAAGACACCAGCCTTCCTGGACTGCTTTGCCCCTCAGGACTGCCTCCCAAGGGATTATCTCAATCAGTCTCCTAAAGAGGCCAAAGTCTGCCCCTCCAGAAGTCCAAGATGGTAGTTCTGCTCACCCCCTACCTTTCTTCTCTGAGAAGCTAAAACCCATTCATTTGGTGTCAACTGCAAACTGACTGAGGGTGCCCTCATTTGCTTTTCCCAACATGGTCTCCAACCATCACATCACCCCCAAGACCTTCTCTGTTCACTAACATCAGGTCCAACAGGACATCTTCCCCAGTTGGGCCCTTCACAGGCTGTGTCAGGAAGTTATGAACTCCAGGAACCTCCCAGACAGTTTCCTCTCTGCTGCGTTGTATTTCCAGCAGGCAATGGGTAAGTTGAAGTCCACCATGAGAACACAGGCCAGTGATCATGAGACAGCTCCCAGCTGCTCTTCATTCTGCTTCCCCATCTGCTTCATCATCCTGGGTGGGTGTTCTATAACAGACTCCCACCAGGATATTTGTCCTGTTGGTCCTTCCCCTAATTCTTAATGAAACACTCAACTCTGTCATCACAATCATTAAGTTCCAGGCAATCAAACCACTCCATAACACACACGGCTACTGCACCACCTCTCCTTCCTTGCCTGTCCCTTCTGAACAGTTTCTGTCCATCCAGCACTCCAGTTGTGCAAGTCATCCACCATGTCTCCATAAGGGCAACTATGTCATGGTTTTCCAGCTCTGCAATGTCTTCCATATGCTCCTGTTTGTTAACCATGCTGTATGCATTGGTGTAAATGCACTTCAGTTGGGCTATTGATCCTGTCACCTTTCTGTGGGGAAAAACCTTAATTCTTAGATTACCATTCTCGGGCAATTCTGTGGTTTCTAACACGTCAATGCTCCTTGTGTCTTTGCTGACACATGGATCTCCATCCCCTACCTCCACTGAGACAGCAGACCAAAGGACCTTGCTAACACACTATCCCTCAAACATCAGTGTGCCACCCTGAGGCTTATCTCTAGAGGGCCTGGTTTTATCTCTTTATATGAGCTAAGCCCTTGGGAGATAGCCACTTGCCCAACTGGGATGAGGTACCTGTGGTGTTACTCAAGTATTAGCTGTGTATTAGTCACCCGTTAACAGAAAGGTTAAACCAGCCCTGCATGACCAGCCAGCATGCTGGCTGAGAGATAAAGAGGGTGTGATCCAAGCAACACAACTTGCAAGGCTCTTCTGCTCTTTGAATATATGCACAGAGAGAAACATTGCTCCTCAGTTCCCATACATCACCGGGGAAGAACTCTGAGAACACACACAAACCTGGCGGCCCTGGAAAGTGTATTCCCCAGCTTACTATAATGTAGTGTAATTTATTGAAGTAGTCACCAGTCAGATCACAGCATTTAGGTTTGTAGCTCTCTGTAAATGCTGCAACAGGTGTGAAACTAAACTGGGAGTAGGAAATGGAGGGATCTGTAAGAGCACATTGTGAGGAAGTCAGTACTAGGGAAAATGCTATCTCTCAATATGCAACTTTAGTGTACATTCAAGGACATCAAAGCCTTATCTCTGAGTCTGAAAACATATTGGTATTAAAATAACATAGAACTAAATTAATACTGTTGATATGAATAATCATCATAATACAAAAAAGCGCCAATACCTCTGTTCTAAATTTATTCATCTGTCTTTGAAAAGATGCATGTGCCCTTATTAAATCAAATGTATTCTGTTTTCTCATCAGTTTTGCTTCTCATTTTTGCCCATTTGTTTTCTTTAAGAAAAATTCTGGCATTTCAAATCATGTAGTTCACTGCATTGTTACAAATGCTTATAAATTGCCTGTGATATAGCCACTGATGATGGATGACATGCAGATATTAGCTGAGAAAACTATTTTCATTCTTTTTATAAAGAAGTCACTATACAAAGTATTTTTAACAGGCATTGTCTGATTTTAAACAGATCCGTAAATGAAGATTCATTAAAAGATACTGTAGTAATTAAAGACCCTACTTGTTAAGTAGCACTTAGCAGAACTGTAAAGTTAATATTGAAAAGATTGTCAAATTGAAGTTTAATTTCTATACATAGCCCTAACTGTTAACAGTGAGCCTGACCCTCAAAAGCTCCTCCCAATGAACCCTCCTCGGCCAACCAATCGAACACATCTTCTAAATGACAGATGCCTAGTGCAAAATGCCATTTCCTGCTACTTAAATAAAAAATTACAGGCTGCTTTGTATCAGAGAGATATGGGATACTTGCTAAGCACGTGGTTACCTCCATTTCTACATGATGCTTTTTGACAGCACAGCACTTTTCCTGCCTTGGTTGTTGCATTCTGTGAGCCCCTCTTCCAACATACAACATACATTCAACTTATCTCTGTTGAATCCTTTTAAGTATTCTCTTCCCCCTCTCCCCACCCCATCCACTTCCTGTAATACCTTAAATGTATACTCTGAGGCTGTGAACTCTGATAATATGTCTCAGTCAGTCATACAAGTTAAATTAAGTATGAATAGAACGTAAGTGGAAGGTAATAGGATGGAATTAACATCATTTTGGGGGAATCTCAATTTCCAGACATCAAAACTGTGTTTCAGTCTTTAATGTCCTGAAAATAAAAGGTCCTGGATAGACACAAATGTTATGTTACTGCTTAAGACAAATACATCAGGAAGACATATTACTATTAAATAGTTTATTGATTCATTTAATAGATAAAACAATTCAACTGTTTATCTACCTTGAAAAAGCTGTACTATGCACCCCATCTGATCCTGATTTATTGGTATTCATCCTTCCCAATATGTGTGGAGTCCTTTTGGCAGGGGCTGGCGTACTCTCATCTGTTGTATCCTGGTGCACATCTGCTCAGAAGTGTCACATGTAGGTCAGGCACAGCCAGAGCCACAGACAAATAGTACAAAGGCAGATGGTTACCAACTGCACTATGGGCAAGATGTTGGCTAACCAAGGTAATCACTAGCTCTACTCTCAAATATAGTCCCCATTTCAATGAAGATTTTACCACCAGTTTTTGAAAAATGGTGGTATACTCCCGACAAAGAAGACTTCTTCATGCCATGCTGCAACTTATCATTGCCAACAACCTTTGTTATTTGCCTGAGCTTTAGCAGCATCATACACTTTAGTTATAAATTGTTCACATATTGCTCTTCAGAGAGGTCATAAAGGGGGCCATTTTTTGATAAAGAAGGACTGGAATGAATGCTTCCACCATGATCTCTAGTGTAAATGTTAAACCCATCACTCACACCTAATCCAAAATTAATAACATATTCTAGCAATACCACTGCTGGAGTTCATCTCTCTGTTACTTCCCATGTTTTATTATATTGACAGTTTTTTCTTCACATCAACATGATAGTTTACCTCAAAATGTTGGATCATACTTCTATTTTAAATGCAGAACCAGAGTTCTGGCTAAATACATTAATTTTCAATCAGTCAATAACCTGAATATGAAGGTTGTTTTATACCAATTAGGATGCTGCTTGAGGTTTTGGTATTTTGGGATTGATTTCCAGTGTCTACGTGATATGTTTAACAATACTGATGATGAACTGATAATTATATCTTGGGCTATTGTGTGATGTCTGAAATGTGATGGGTGTTTACACTGTAAATCTTGAGTACAATTCTGCATCAACTAGTGATTATTTAGCTTCATGAAAGACTAATACAATTAATTGATCAATTAGATGTGAAGATTAATGCTAGTTTCATGGTCATTGTCCTTTTCTCCAGTCATCTGTACTGAGTGTACAAACTGGTGTAAAGTAATTTCCCCTCACCCTTCTGAAAAGAGCTCCAGTGGTGTTGATATGCAACGTAATGTGCTATTGAAATAATATTTCAGATTAATATTTACAGGCATTTCTGTTCTGTACACATACATTGATTGGGTTCATCTGCACTGTGCAGACATGCACATTTCTCGTTGGCTAGTAATAATAGTAATTATAATAGTAATGTTAATACTGCCCTTCTTTGTAAAGTGTGTGGATATCTCTGGCTGAAAAGTGCTATAAAAAGAGTAGGTAAGGTATCCTTACATCGTATAGGTTACTATGTTGTTCTGTGATGTAGTAACATTATATAATAACAATGTTGTCAATACTGCTGTTGCTATGTGATGCTATTACAACAATTACTATACCTTATTTCAATAATTTTTAAAAATTTGGGCTCAGATATATTAATACTCTGAATATTTTTTTTGCATTTTATTTTGTTTAAATGGACAGACCTGAAGTGTACAGAGAAGTCAGGATTATATGAGAAGATACTTTTATTTACGTGTTCTTTTATTTTCCGCTTCTGACCATGAGTGGGAATGATTGGACTCAAGCCTTAGATTTTCAGATTTCAAAGTCATGTGATTACAAGAGGCACAGCTGAGCCAAAACTCCTATTTATTTCACTGCCATTTTGCCTATGTAACATCTGCAGGATCTGTCCCCCACACCAGTTCCAGTTTCTTTGATGTAATAAGTATTATGTGCCACTTTTGCACCACTACTAAGTGCCAGGAGATGTGCTATTTAATTGTCATGATTAAGACTACATCATACTGTGTTACTCAAGAAAAGTTTTCCTCCTAGGTAACAGGAGTAGACAGCTACCCCTATGTAAAAATTCTTTTACAAAAATCTCTTATTCAGTGAAGTACCCTGAATTGGTAAACACTAGTTGAAGAGATTCCCATCTGCCTTATGAGTGCCCCTGTTAGCTGTCAGGATTTGTAAATACAGCAAACGGTATTTTTAATATGTTTCAATCACATTGTGAAATCAGTTATTTTGTGAAATGGCTGTTTTATAATATGACTGTGACACATACAAAATTGCACTCTCTCAAGAGGAGACAAGCTGACAGGACACATACTGAGAAAACTGAAAGGTCTGTGTTCAACTCCAGATTTGCTGAAGAACTGAAATGATTGAAAAACTGTTCATTTTCCCTTTCTTTTGGTGGCTTATTAGAATGATGACACACCCAGTAGCTAAATCAAATGGCTTCTGCTTAACAGTGTCAGAGACAGAGGGAAACAGCATTGACATCATAGAAGTCTACAGGATTTTGTCATTTGATTTCAATGGGTGAGAAATCAGTCAGTGATTTCTAAGGGGCATAGAAGATCACAAGCTACAGAGAACTGGAAACTATGCTTGGGATGACTGGATATTGCGTGTGCAGTTATGGAACAGAGCATGGAAAACTTCAGTGACGTGGGAAACTGCAATTTACAAAAGCAAGAAGAAGTCAATACATAACTGAGGAAAAAAGCACAGAAATTCTCCAGTTTCCACAGAGCTAATGGGAAATATTAGGGTTTTTTTTTCACTGTTCTTTTGTGCAAATGGCTGTATATTCTGGATGCAGCAGAAGCACAAAGAAAATTGCATGTGTACGCCTCTAAGATCCTCACAAACCAGCTGTTCAGATTGGGCCCCTCATTGGAAGATGCCACCAGGCTCATTTAATTGTTGGGTACTAGAGTGTCATCCTGACAGAGCACCAAGTTGTGGCCAAAGACACTCCTGTGTCCCCCCATTTGGATGCAGATGTCACTGATGAATTTCTGGGGACACTGCATGCTCCAAGTGTTGCTATCTAAGCAAGTAGCCAATTAGCTAATATTCCCAGTCACAGGCTGCAATCCTGCCTATTCACTTGTGCCTCAAAAGGATATTGCAGGAAGAATAGATCCCAATTTTCTCCAAGAACATTAAGAGAGGAGCTGATTTTCTGTGCCTGGTCTGTGGTCTGAGAATTTCTTAAGGAGGGACAGCAGACTTTGCACTGAACCTGCTGTGGAAAAGTTAGGGTAGAGCAACAGTTCACTAAATTGTCTATGCTTCTCCTTCCAAAGACAAGCAAGTAGATTAACAGCTGTGTTTGTGAAGTGCTTTGAAATCTATAGATTAAATTTAGTGCCTAAAGTCATGTGCAGTGCTAAATACTTTTATTGTTTTCTGAAATTAGAAACACCTTTGAAACAATTTCAAACCCTTCTCCCACACAGTCAAATAAAGGAAATTAATCTTGGGCACAATTAACTTTATATCCTCATTTCTCAACCTGCTCCGTCTGCTACTTCATCTGACCTGTTCCTACACTTCACTGATCAAATGCAGTTGCAAGCTTATCCATCATCTTACAGCATAATGAAGTGTAAACCTTTTCTGAATCAATCTGTCATGTGAGCCATAATTTGGAGTTCAAAAGACTGCATCCAAGACCATTTTAAGCTTTAATCACAACCATGCTGAATGATGGGCTACTTGCCATTAGCAAATATGTCTCATCTTTGCTGCTCAACATTCTCAATGAGTCCAGAAATCCTATAATTTTAATAAACATTTGGAATTGACCAAAAATAATAAAACCCTCCAAACAACCGCAAAAAGCTTTATTCCACAACAAAACCACATAATTTTTCTAATGTGACCTTGTTTAATTGATATCCTTAATGTCTAGATTCCTATTTGAGGTGAGTACAAGAGAAAACATGATAGCAAAATTATCTCAGTGACTTGAAAGCAGACGTTGGAAGCAAAGATGCAAAACTAAATATGATTATACATGAGGTATTGCCTATATCCTTCAATTTTGCCTCATATAATCTGTTGTTACATAAAGAATAGTTGAAAACAGCCTGCAAAAAAGCAATCATATACCATTTCATGCATAACGCTTGTGGTAGTTTGAGGGGGGGTCTAGCTTTTTGGGTGTGGTAGGGGCCAAAAGATGGCTCCTGTAAAGAGCTGCCAGAAGCTTCCACAGCTGTCCAGCCAGGGCCTATCTCTGATGGACGGGTGGTTAGCCACCACTGGGCCAATTAAGAAGGAAGGTAACGCCTCTGTGACAACATATTTAAGGAGCAAACTGGGGAGTAGGCATGCGTGCGCCATGTAGTTATAGCAATGTAGTCACGTAGTTTTAGATAGGCAGGGAAACAAGGAGTACAGCATGCAGAAAAAACAACAGATATGAACACCAGCAAAGCCAGACAAGAAGAAGAAGGAGGGAGGAGGAGGTCCTTTAATCCTGGGAGCTGAAACATCTCCGCCACCTGTGGTAAGGGACAAAATGCAGTGTTTTCCTGTACCCCGAGGGTCCATGACAGAGCCAAGATCCACCCCACTACGAGGCAGGAATGGGTGAACTTCTACAAGGAGGGACTTTGGTCTGGTGAGGAATTGACGCAGATAACAAGGCTTTTGCTCCTGGGGACTGAAGGAGTCAATTAACTTAAAGAAGCCGTGTGTCACCCTTATCCTAAGTTTGGATCAGCCTGGCCTTGGAAGAGAAAAAAGTGGTGGCAGATCTGGGCGGGCTGTCTGCCAAAAGGGAAAACATAACTTCTGTGAAAATTACCACAGCCTTTGTGAAAAGGAAAGAAATGCCTCCCCTCTAGGCATTCTGCCAAGAAGAGGAAACATCTGAGGAATGAACTGACTAAGAAAAACCCAGTCCTCCTTACTTTCTGAGGGCAGGAGTGAGGGCTGTGGGGCTGTTGCTGGTGGGGGTGGGGAGAGGAAAGACTGTTTAAAAAGATGGTTTTTGCTTGCTCCTTTAACTCTGTAATAAATTCACTTTATCACTTTTAAGTTTTAAGCCTGTTTTAGCCTGTTTAGTAATTAGGGAGTTTTCTCTTTCTCAACGTTCCTATCTCAGCTTGGTAACAAATTCCTTCCCCTGTCCAGTTGTAGAGAGGGGAGGAGCGGCCTTTCATGGAGCCTTGGAAATCAGCCAGGGCTAAACCATGACAAGGCTGAAGTAATCAAGCAGCAATATAGCACTGGTGCACTAAAGCCAAAACCTGACATCATTGGTTTTCAATACTGTTGTCATATAATGTTAATAGTAACTGAATCCAGTGTCTGGTCCACAAGAAGGAAAAACAATCTTTATCCACTGGCCCTCATGTCCACAATATGCAATACTAAATTCAGAATGGCCAAGCTGTAAAATGCCTTACAAACAGCAAGGAGAAGGGAGGACCTTGAGGAACACAGGGGAAGCAAGAGGAGGACAAACAAAAGAAGAGTTCCAGTGGCTCACAAAGGTGAGGAGCAGCAAGGATCAAAGCATTAAACAGCCTCACTCATCACAAAATGAAGTTAATTAAGACTAGATATTTATCATTATTTTCATAAGGGATCAGAAATGCAGGCTGCACTTTCAAAGGAGTCTAAACAACATTTAGATAAGTAGAATCATTCAAATTGGTAACACCCAGTGAAACACACACCAGAAAACTTGCAGAGCTTGCTGAAGCAATTTGTATTTCTCTATCAGTTGTCTTCAAGAGCTTATGGGATGCCTTAGAGAAATGTGAAATGGCAATATGGGACACATTTTTGGAAGGTGGAGAACAGCACAAGGAGCTAGAGCTCAGGGAATGTAAATTAGAACAAGTTATTAAGCAAACTTATTAAGCAAACACTACTGAAGCGCCCAAAGGATAATACAGTGATTGAAACCCAGCAATCATGGAGTTATTGAGAGGAATCATGACAAACCAATCTCCAAACTAATCGCTGTGTCAGATCTGCCAGCCCTGTAGTGCTGCCCTGAGGGCACCACTGTACAGTTCAGACAACAAATTCACCCTGCCACTTATTGCCTACTTGAGGATGAGCAGAAGACCTCTCCAGCCTCCAGCCACTGTAACAGCAGCTTAAACATCTAGCTCATAGGTGGATGTGTACACTGAGGGAAAAAGGTGCTTAGAGTTGTTTTTGTCAAACATGGATATGTTTCAAATAATGTTCAGTAGGGATTTACCATAGATTTGGTCACGTTAAGCAGCTTGTAGGTTAGAACTAAAAAACATTTTTTTTTCTGCCATTCACAGATGACAGCAAGCTGGGAAGGGATGTAAGTATTTTGGAGGACAAGGATAACATTTGAAATTATGTTGACAAGCTGCAGAAGTGATCCAAGGTCTGCAGGGTGTTTAGTAAAAAGAAATTTTAACAGACTCCTTTAGTCATAAGACATGAATACAGAAATGCACAACGGAGAACCAACGGTAACTCATCATTAGAGTGGAAAATAATTCAGTAACTGCTGTGATTCACAAGCTAAAAATGTGTGTGTGAGGGTTCTGCAGAAAAGACAACTCCCATTCTTGGATTCACTGGCAGGAATGTCATGTGCAAGACACCAGAAGTATTTAACATGCTCTGATCCACAATGATAAGGTCCCTGCTGGAGTGTTACTCTATGCAGGGCCGAAAGCCACACTTTAAAGAAAGACATGACAAGCTGCAGAGGGAGTAGAGGAGAAAAGTAAGTATGACAGGACAGCTACAAAATATTATTTCTGTATAAATTCAAGGATTTTACTGTGCTTTCTGTGAGGAAGACTGGTGAATAAGGGGGAGGGAAGGGCAGGAATCCATACAAGCCCTCCAGCTTGTCAGGTTATAATGAGAGGGAAGGAGATCAAACTTCCTCTGTCCGCTAAGGGCAGTACGGAATGTAACTGTCTTGATTTGCATCAGTGATATGTATTTAAATCCTGGAGCCCTTTTTGTGAGATTTTTGGGGACAGGTTCAACAAAAAGGGATGGTTATAACAGCTTCAGAGTGACAGGATGTGGACTCACAGCTTTTCTGGAGGGAGATGCTAGAAATAACAAAACTGTCTCAGAAATCATGGATCACCCCAACATCCTCCTACTACAGGGAAGCAGAAAGAAACCCTCATTGATGGAAGTGGCTGAAGCTTTTGAATGAGCTGGCTGAGGGGCAGGTGAGGAGGAGTCCTGGTTTTGTGGCCTTTCTCTGCTGGAAAGGACATTTCCCACAGCCCACTGCAACCCCACCGTGGTACTAACTTGAGACTTGGAAGCTTGTGTTTCTGTGGCTGTTGATTGAACACAGTATGTAAATGTTCTGTTCATTTTTTCTCTTGCTGCAAAGGTGGAGTGATGGTAGTTTTATTACAGCACAAACGTTCTTCAGTAAGGTAGTTAATGAGCTGTCAAGATTTCTGTAATAAACTTCTCTATCAGGGTAGTAAGTACTAAGTCACTGCAAAATGAAGCTTACTTTTAGTCATTGCTCAGAAATGTGTTTTACCAATTTTGAGAAATAAATCTCATCTTTTTCAAGAGCTTTATCTCTCAATAAAAACAGATTGTGAGACTTTCCCAGAGCAACTGGGTAGGTTTTGTTGTTGTTGTTGTTGTTGTTGTTGTTTTAATATAAATATAATTACTCCTTTTTTATTATAGCGGGTATATATGTGCTATAGAGTTGTTAAACTGTGGAGGAAAATGAGAAGTTCTGCCTCATCAGTACTGTTCTTTCTGCCTCGTGCCACTTCTCTTTCCTCATGTGTGCTCCTCATGAGAAGACAACTACTCAGCCACCAGTAATGGGGAGTGCACAGAGCTCTGGCCAGGACAGGATGGTGCTTTACAGCAGAGCACAGTTGCTTGTCTTGACATTTTCTGAATTTAAAAAATGTCAATTTTGATTTGCCACCCTCAGTCCTTTCCTTTCCAACATATATTGCTCACAGCTGTGCTCAGGGAGACAGGGAGAGGAGATGAAGTTATTTGTTGTAAATAATTTGTCTGAAAGCACATTTCCTTTGGCAAATGATGTGCACACCATTTACAGTCCATGACTTTAATAACTATTTAAAGTTTTACAGCTTGGATATACTTCTGCTGATTTTCTTCCTAAGCTTTCTGCTGCCTTTCCAATTTTCTTGTCTTATGGCTGGTCAGAGACATCACGTGCTCATATTTCTTGTCCATCGTCTGGTCCCGGCTTTATCGTCAGGGAAATTCCCTCTCTTGGTTTCTGATTATGCTTAGACGCTTTTCTAGTATTCCTGAAATGTTCTGCAAGTAATAAAAGTTCATTTTGAGGAAAACTGCAAGTGCCTTTTTTGAACATTCACATAGATCTCAACAGGACTTTTAGATTCTGCTCATCTCTTGCAGAACACAGAAAGTTTCCTGCATTAGTGTTCATGGATCAGCAAATACAAAAGGGCAAAATATGCCAACTAATCTGTGTTACACCCAGCAGTGTGTGAGCAGCGCCTCTCCCACTGCCTGGGTCCCAGCTCCAGTGCTGGCACACTGATAGCTGCACTGCTGTCCTGGGAACCTTCCCTCCCAATTGATGGGGATCCTTATGGTTACCATCTGCATTTTCCTTAGCAGCAATGTAGCAACATTTCTGCTGACTCTCCCACTTCCTTCCCTCCCCGAGAGTGCCTGGGGGACCGAGGTGTTTTGCCTATGACCTCTGGTGGCTAAAGGGAGACTCTACAACTCCCTTATTTGCATCAAAAATGATCATGAAAAAATCAGGTAGCCTTGTTTCCTGTGAAGAATTAGGCTGCGGCTTAGCTGGGGACAGTTTCTTACCAAGCACCGAATTTTCCTTAAGTACACCCTTGCCTGATATTGAGTGGATTGAATGAGTGCTGTAATGCAAACTGTGTCATCAGCAGAGACACACTGGGGGACACGGGAGATGTACTTACCTGCTTCTCAAGTGCCTGCTCTCCAGGAGTGTCCTTGCTCCATGATGTTTTATTTTATGGGGTCTCCTGCTCTAAAATAAACACTTTCTTTAGCACGAATAATTTGTTTGTAAAAATCAATTTCTTTCTCACTTCCTGAGCACTTTGCACCAGATAAATCGTGATCCTGTTTGCACCCATAGAAATCTGTAGGCAGGGTGGAACTCGGGCAGATTTTGGTTAACCAATCTGCAGAACCACAGTGAAGTGTGTACATATAAACTGTGCATTAGCTAAGTATATATAAATATTAGCTGCATGTTACTGAGGAGGATGTTGTGGAAAATGGAAATCAAATAACATCCAGACATTTACATAAGAAAGGCAGTGCTGGATACAGGCCAAGATATCGGAAACCTAATATTTTCTTCAGACAGCTGGCAGCTCAAAGCAACTACCAAACCCTTTTCCTCCTCTGTACCAGTCCTAGCTGTTGTTCCTTCTCCTACCCACTCTGTGGAGGTGTGTCATTGTGTCTCTCTTGTCCAGTGGATTAAGCCTCAAGCTGAGGGAACAAAAAGGCACAGTTTTACTCCTGCTCAAGCTGGCACCCCCCTGTGAGGCAGTTATCCCCTACTTCACAGGACTAGAGTTGCTCACTGACTGAGAAGGGGACAAAGCAGGGCTCCATCTCCCTTCCAGTCCTCAAATTGCATGTAAAAACACAGGGCAGGTTTTTTGCTAGAATCAAACAAATCTCTCCTAAGCCACAAAGCAAAAATGACGTGCCATTTCCCAGACACTCAGCAGTGCAGCAAAGTCCTTCCTCTGCACAGTTCGATGTGGAAGGATAAGAGCTAACAACACCAAAGGAACCGGATGAACTGCAGGAGTGTGCATTTCCCCTGCAGAGACCTGCAAAGAAACTGGGTCACCGTGGTGAGCCTGACAGCAAGGCTTCACCCTGACAAAGCATGTCAGCCTACTTAGCCCTGTGTATGGGTAGATCCTTGGTTTTAAGCCTATTGACTTCACTGGCATCTTTCCTTTGTTTAAATCTTCGCATTTCTCTGAGCTAAGTCAGCAAAGATGGCTATCTGAAGCTCTTTCCCTGTATTAATGAGGGTAGATGTTTTCAAAGTAGCGTTTTCAGAAGTTACTTTACAAATCTTTATCTTATATTATACTCTAAGAATCTTATATTGTAGTCTAAGAAAGGCAACGTCACTTTTGTTGCAATGTAGTATCAATGTGTTTCATCCTCTGACAGCCACAGGAAGAAACACGCTTTCTTCTCTGAAAATCAGGAAATATACACTTTTTTACAAGGCTAAGCAAGTAAATTGCATTTGGGAAGAGTTTCATAATAGATAGAAGACAAAGTTCTCTCAACAGATGGATATAAAGTCTCCATCATATTTCATATTGAATTCTGTCCAAGTCAGAAGTCACCTTCATGACATGTTGAAACATCTGTGCCCCAGCTTCAGCACCTTTGCACTAGGTGCTGTGGACTCAGAGAAGAGCAGTTGTGGCCCAGACTCATGCCAGACCTGTACACCCCAGCTCATATCTCACCTGAAAGTGCCTGTCTCTGGCCTTCCAGTGACCACAAAGAGAGGTGATGATGGGGATGAGATGTTTACCAGGCTCTTCAGTTACATGCGTGAAGTTACAGAACATGGATCCAGACTGATGATTCTATAGTGGCTGCAGAGGAGGAGACATCCTGGAGAGCTCAGCAATGAGCTCTGTTAAATGTGGGGTGGTGGGGAGGAGTGGTGGAGGATCTGAGAACTTGCCCAAGTGCAGATAGGCAGTCTGGGTAACAGCCGGGGATGAGTGCTTGGCTCCACTGCCCTTGTCCTTGCTCACTGAGAGAGGTGTGAAACAGGCAGCTGCAGTCTGACAGCTCTTTTCAGAACTGCCTGTGACAAAGGAGGATGGAAAAAGCCATAGGAGTGCAGAGATGCCGAGCTAAATGCCCACCTTTCCTCTGGCCAGCACTTCCAAAGCCAAGATATTTATGATAGAGGAAGCTAACAGTGTTTGTGTTAGACCTCTGAAATCTTCCACATCATCATTACCCCACTAGAGCCTGGTGCCAGGAGATTCACAAGCTTCATATGTTTAAAGTATCTGTAATTAGATGACAGGTAGGTCCTCCTTTCTGCTGGGCACACACCACAGCATCCCACAAAATGCAGGAGCAGAGTTGATCATCTCAGCCTCACAGACACATTACACAGCAGCCTGAGAGTGTTACAACACCAACAGATGCCAAATATGATGTCCCCTGCACAACCATGGCCATACAGTTTTGAACAGGAGAGTTTTGAAAGCTCCAGCCAAAGATGAATAACAAAGAGAAACAAAAGTACAGGAAATCCTTTGGTATTGCTGGGTTCAGACCTGACACCAGAAAAGAGCTTTAAGTGTGAGAAAGGGAGGAGTGGAAAAAAGCCTGTTTTCCATCTTTGTGTGCAATGTGGAGACACGGGAAAATGCTCAAACCTAAAGACCATCAGCAGATGTTAGGTATTCACCAGACAGCAAGAGGAACTGAGCCAATTTTAGCAAGGAACAGCTGACATCCCTGTGCCAGGCTGAAGGCCATGAGATGAGACAGAGACAGGCAGCAAGCTAAATTAGAAAACAAACTTAACTGGCTGATACCTGTGCACTGGCCATGCTACAGCCCTCAGAAGTCCAACACAATCTCAGCATGGGAAGTACTGGAAAAGGGCATGGGGGACACAACACTGAGAAGACAAGGACAAAGAGAAGCAGGGGGAGAGCAGCGTGCCTCTTCCAGCAGAAACCAGATTTCTTCTTCTGTGTATGCTTTTCCTATCTTAATGTACAAAGCTTGTGGCCAGTCGATTAGATCGCTCTCTCCCCCTTGCCATTTGTATGTCACTTCTTTGCTTATCTAGGATCTTCCCCAGGGCAGGGAGTATATCTTCATGTGCACAGCCTAGCTGCACTGCAATGCAGAGGTTAAGAAAAATAGAAAAGCACTCACAGAGGGAAAGCAGTATAAGGAGATTTTTTTGGTGAAGAATGGACAAAAATAAACGATAGTGTCTGAACTTGTTACATTAAACTGCATAACCATATTGAAAGCCTGATGACCTCTGTGCCTTGATTATTCACATGCACCTATTTTCTTAACCTCACTTACCCTGCACAGCTAAGTATGGTGCCCTTTTACTGGAAATAAGCCCTGTTCCTGTCAGTGTTGAGAAGATCACTGTAATGCTTGCTGTAGGGGAAAGAGAGAGGAAAATCAGTGCCTGATGTGCTAGCAGACAGTAAAACTCAAGGGTCATAGGAAGCCACAAATCTGCCAGAGATGATTAATTCAGCGGAGAAGGTAGAAGCCTAAAAGTTTTTCCTGTTTTCTTTATAGTGTCAAATTTCCTTTTACTTGATACAAGGCACAACAAGGGATTAGGAGTGATGTCTGAAAGGAGATGTCCCAGGGCACAAGAGACTCTGGGATGCTGAGCTGTTGCAGGGCACCTTGCTAGCAAACAGGATCTATTTGATCATGGGTGAGACATGCCTGCCAGACATGTCAAAACTCTGTCCCATCTGTGACATGGTATGTTAGGTGGTGTTAGATGTAGACAACCTTTGCCTGATGGGACAGGAGCTGTTTGTGGTGCTGCCTCCTCATCTCCAGATTCTTGGCTTTACCTCTGTCTTTGGAGCAGCACAGAGGTGAGCTGTGTGAGACCTTACTGTGTGACCAAGAATGGAGAATTACTCTAAATGTATGAGAACCTTCAAGAAGCAAATCTCAAGAATCCCACACTCTGTAGCAGCGTACTTTGCAGAAGCTGCTGCTTTTGAGCTTCAGGATTGGTGGGAAGAGACCCAGGGAAATGCCCTCAACCTTCTCCCTCCAATATCTGAACTCTCTGCTTGAGCTATAGTGAAAGCCCATATTTCCCTTGTGTTACCTGTATCCCCAACCTCAGATTCCACATAAGGTTATGCCCTGGAAGACTCTGTATGGTCATGTCCTGGAAAGGTCTCCCTCCTCCTGCTCTCCACTGGTCACTTTGAACCAGGCATCTTCCCATTGGGCGTCCCCTGGTCCCACCTCCTTTTAAAAGACCCCTGCAGAGCTTCCTTGCTCTCTTTCTCCTGGATTAATCCATCCACCTGGATGTCTCCAGACTTCCTCCCTGGACCCTCACAACGCAACACTGGATTTGCAATAAAAAAGGCAATTATCCCAGAGAAGAGTCCTCTGTAGCCTTTCATTCTCGCCGATGCCTGGGGTAATTCTCATTTCCAGAGGAGCCAGCAGAAACCGGTCATCTGCAGTAGCAAGAACTCTGTGCTTTGGGAGAGTAGCAAAACCATTGTAACTCATCCCGGCAGGGATTTTGCTCACATATTAGGTGCTGTAGCAGCCTCGAGAGCTCCTGGAAAAGTGTCTTAACAGTCCATGTGATTTCTCAGCAGCAGCAGCATTTGTTAAGACGAAGGAACCTAAATATTTGGACCAAAATTATTTCTTAGATGTTTTCCCCTTTCTAGCAACGGATTAACATCCATCACACTGTTTGCACAACTGGTGCTCCCTCATCTTCCAACCCTGCCTTCCTTGCATTTCAGAGCTTAAAAAATATATGTACCCCCCTCTCTCTATCAAGACCCTATGTAGCTCTGTCCTTGATCTTTTGATCTTCCCTTCCCATCACTTTATCCTGATAATGCCCTTTCACTCTCCATTTCCCACTCTCATTCTGCTGCCTTCTCTTTTTCAGCTCTCCATGCATGAAATAACCTCCAGAGAAAGGTTTTTACATTCTCATTCTTTCCTGTCAAAAAGCTCACATCTGTCATGGACCTGACAAGTTGTGCAGTAATATGACAGCAATAATATGCTAGATCTTCAAGATGAAAATTATGGACACACATATATATGATGTATCTATATAGATGTATGTATATACATATGTATATGCATGTGTGTATATATGAATGCAGGAGAGCTGCCAAGACTGTAACCAAAGAGACACAGAACATTCTTCTTCCTCATCCTCTTCTCTTTTCATCCATTTATACCAGGTTTTGCGTTGCTCTTCATTTTCTCAGGAAACTTGTTTAAATAGGACTCTATTTTCATCACTGGAGAGTTGAGAGTACTTAAAATGGAACTTAGAACAAAAAAAAAAAGAGGAGGTGTTTCAAGATTTACACTTTTTGCCATTTACAGGCTTTGCAATTTTTAGGCTTATAGTCTTTACCTGTACTCCTGCTCCTTTCCAAAAATCCCAATAGTGGCCACATCCAGGCATGTTGAGGTGGTGCCTTCACATCCTAACCTCTGAGTTCCATCTAGGCACTGTGTAGAGGACTGCTGGTTGACTGATCAAACCTCTTTAGGGAAAACACTACTGATACAATGCACAGACATACAGAGGAGCCGTGCTCAAACTCATGGCCTAGCCCTGTTTGATTTACCTGTGCAAACATGCTCATATTACATCTATTCCCTAGGAAATGTTTTTTCTTGTCCTTGCTTTTGCTTGACAAGCTCTCACAGCATTTAGCTGTGCAAAGAAAGTGAGAGCTTCCCATCCCACTCTGTCCAGCAAAACCTGCAGGAAGTGCTATATAGAGAAGCAGACCTGTGTCAGATGCAATCCTGCAGGACACTGCTTGTACCTTCTCCAAACAGACTAAGAAGACATTCTCATGCACACAAAGCTGAGGTCCCCAAAAGACCCAAGAGCAGCATCACTTGAAGACAAATTCTGCCTGAGACACCATTTGTGAATCTTGTATGCACACAGGCACAAACAGAAACAGAGGCACATTTTCAGAATGTTATTCATAATGAACCTAGCTGGAGTGTGATGCCCATTCTTCCACCCTTTTTTCCCCACATGCATTCCAAAGCCTGGGTGCTGGTCTGCCAGACAGCCTTGACAAAAGAGTTGTCAGAGGTGAGGCACTCAGAACTGTTCTATGATACTGTTTTTGAGAGTGTGAATATACAGTTGCAACAGTATTTATAATGGACAATCAGATTGCAAAGAATTTTTGACTATACATCATCAGAACAAGGTTTTAACTACATACCACCAGAAAAAGCTTCAGGACCCTGGGCATGCACTAAGGTAGGAAAATGAATAGCTGAGAAGTGACCTCTAATGAAGTGTATCAAGACCTTGGATCTAAACCTCCCTGAATATTTGCCTGTGAACTGTTGTACGTGGGCTGGTTCTGGTGCCTCTTTTCTCCTGACTCTATAACTGACAAAATCACTGATCTTCAAAGCAGGAGAAACAGCTATGCCTGACAAGTCTGACCTCTTCCACTCTGCACACCACAGAGTTTCACCATATAAAACATGCCCAGCAGGTAATTCTGTAATTGCTATTTGTGGTTGTCCATGCAAAACAGATCTGGTGTGTCATTTCTTGCATGAAGTTACATCTGGGATGGGAAGAATTTGGCACTGTACCCCAGTAATTTTGAGTTTAAATATCTTTCCTGAGTGCTAACAATAAGTACAAGTGCACTTAGCTTTGATTACACAAAGGCTACCTGTAAGCCTCTGCTCTGGGAAGGGAAGAGGTATATACCTGTGATACCAGGTGTCTGACACATTCATAGAAGGGTTCAGCTGGGGCTCACTCCAGTCTTGCATGCACACATTTCCCTCTCTTGGAAAAACAGTAGTAGAGGGAGTAGGGTAAGTGGATTCCAGGACAAAAATGAGGGCACACGATTTTGAGACCCTCTACAAGACTTCCTTGTCAAGACAAACCTAAAGCAACTTGGATTTATGCATTATGTTTCAGTGTAGTCAAGGAGGCTGGAGTAGTGCGGGTTTTGGAAGGTTACCCTGTGCAATTTACGTACCTTGATGAAACAAATCTTCCCCATGCCTTGTAGTTGCTCAGAAGGGAAGCCCAGGAGTCTGAGCTTAAAGGTTCCTCAGAGTGCCCCAGGTCCCTGTGACTGGGGAACAAAAAGTAAGACCAAGTTATGTGCTGCATCTGCTCTGCCATTTGGATGCAGCTCTTCCTATAATTTCCAGTTTATTCATTTATTACTTACCATGATTGATTTCTGTGGTTATTTGTTCAGTGATGCATCAATAACTGAATATAATCCAGGTTTTGTCTGCTCGATAGGCTGTCTAATATAGACTGTAAGAAAAGTCTTTACTTTTATGAAAGCTTAACAGGCATAGAACATTGTTTATTAAAGTGGGGAGAAAAAAATAATGTTAGGTTGGATGTGGAATGTGTTGGGGGAAAAGAGACAGAGTTCTCCATTTATGAAAGCTGTAGCCCTAAAATTGGTATTACTCATTTCATCTGAATAACTAAGCAATAATGACCATGGCACAGGCTATTGCAGGCAATTAATGATCAGCTCCAGGGGTTGATGGCCTGTGAGGAAGTTAAGGGACATTAACCTCTGCTGGCTATTAGTCATTCAGATATTGCCAAGTGCTGACTCTATTGCAGATTCCTTCCATTTTAAAAACATAGACCTTAAAATTTACACTAAAACATCCACAGTGCAATGACTGTAAGTGAGCCAGACATCTCTGCAAAAATAGCAAGCAGTGAGGTCACTGCTGTGATGGCCCAAAGACCTCTTGAGGATGGCTTAACTTCTGTTTGAGTCCCAATGGCCAATGAGAGAAGGCAAGAAGGCATCTCTGCATACTTCCAGTTCTCCTGGATTCAAGGACACCTCCTCTCTGAGGACTGCTTTATTCACATCAACAAGCATTAAGTGTCCTAAGAAGAAACTAGGAGGGGAATATTGTGTATTTTCCTTTATTTGTGCATGAGTTTCAGTGCTCTAGGAAGGGAAGAAAAAAGTATTAGAAGAATGGCAGATACTTGGGAGGTTTGTATATATGTGTCCATGTGTGGTGTGTGTGTATACACACAAACATGAAAGAATGGATCTGATATGGAAAAAACAGTGTTTAAATTTTTTTCTTTTGTAAAGAGTACTTATAAGGGATTTTTAACTTGGCCTTTCTTTTAATGTCAGACAATTAACAGAAAACACCTGATCTGCCCTTCACCAGTCTTTTGCAGCCTGCTTCATGATGCAGTTGAAGAGTTTTGTCCCCAGCACCATAACAAACTGCAAGCCCACATATTAGTTAGAGAGTAACTAGACAAGTTTATAGCACAAAAAAGCACAAAAGGCCACACTCTCCCAAATCTTCAACAATCAGCCTGAAGTAGGTAAAGGGTAAAGAGTGAGAAGAAGGAACCATAATAATAATTGGTTTTATTTCAATGGCAGAAATTACTTCTTTAACTTTTTATTCTTCTTTGTCCTAGGGTAAGGAGACATATCAGGGTTGTTTTATAATTAAGTTATATTAGATAGGATCAACCAAGTCACATTTATTGCTGGTGTAATTTTGCTTCAGACAAAACCAGTCTAATTCACATGAGATTGCTTTATTGCTAATCTCACTGGGACTCTTAGAAAAACCCTCTAAAAATAATCAGGAGAATGAAAATTGTAGGAAAATGTACCTAAACAGCATTTACCTCTTCTGTGGAAGATGGAATTCTTATGTGCTGAAGAGTTTATTTATTTTGTTATATATTACTATATCCTCAGGCCAGAGTATAATTGCTTTTCCATTGTAAAGAAGAGAAAAACTGATGCCATCAGACTCAGTGTATGGTTAGAAGGTTGTGACAAATTGAAAATGCACCTTTTGCTCTAGCCCATTTTCTAAAGCTGCATCCAAATTTCACTCCAACTTACAACTGGCCTATTCAGCTGTAAATCCATAGTCTACTGACAGGTTCTTCTGCAGTACTGCTCTGGTTTTTCTTTTCTTTTCTTTTCTTTTCTTTTCTTTTCTTTTCTTTTCTTTTCTTTTCTTTTCTTTTCTTTTCTTTTCTTTTCTTTTCTTTTCTTTTCTTTTCTTTTCTTTTCTTTTCTTTTCTTTTCTTTTCTTTTCTTTTCTTTTCTTTTCTTTTCTTTTCTTTTCTTTTCTTTTCTTTTCTTTTCTTTTCTTTTCTTTTCTTTTCTTTTCTTTTCTTTTCTTTTCTTTTCTTTTCTTTTCTTTTCTTTTCTTTTCTTTTCTTTTCTTTTCTTTTTTTTTCTTTTCTTTTTTTTTCATTGTCAAATAAAAGAAAAAGGAGAGGAGAGGAGAGGAGAGGGACCCTGTTCCTAGAAGTCCAACCCAGAACAAGCTCTGCTCTCCACCCTTGAACATTACTGAACTGTTTGTAAACAGAACATGAGCAGCTGGTTATAAACTGGCGGGTTGGTCAGCCAGTGCCACAGCAGGACAAGCCTGAGCTTTGCTCTGGAAACACCCTGTGCTGCATTTTCTCTTCATTGAGGGTCTGATCTTTTGATCTGTGTGTCTAGAGAAACTGTCTAGATTATAATTTCCTAAAAATGTCATGTCTAATACATGAGATTTGGACAGGTTAGGGACTAAAGGAACTGGCTGTGACACTTAAAAGGAAAACAGCTGGAAGAAGGAGGACATGGAAGCTCAGTCTGACCTTACCAACCCAGTGAAGTCAGATGCCCTCTGTCCCTCACTGGTTTCATTAAGTCTGGCAAAATACACTTGCCTCAGCTGAAATATTCTCTCTCAGTCCTTCCTGCTGTGATGAATGCAATGAAAACACTCAAGCTATTTTGCATCCTCATTAAAAAAAAAAAAAGGCAGCTTACTTTTAATGGGTAATAATTTTGCAGATGGTTGAGTTTCTGTGGCAATTAGATTTATCTTCCTTAGAGTTTTTGTACCACTTGTGTTTTCATAGTCTCTATTTTGATAGCCTAAGTGTTCGGAGCAGCTTCTCCTGATCATGCTACACACACTGGTTACCTTCAAGTCTACAAACCAGCTCCTGAGAAGAAATCACCTAATCTTTCACCTTTCTTTTATTCTTATTTTTTTATGGTAAGGTTAAAACACTGAAAGCATTCACATCTTTTCCTCATTTATTATTACAAGGAATAAATTACCTTGAGATTAATTTAGAAAAAGTTGCAGTAGACGCTGTGTACACAAGAGGGCAGATCTGCTTCTTCTTTCATCGTCATCAATCCCCTGTTGTACTTTGTTCACGAGTAACTTCTGCTTTCAGCTGGCTATTTTGGGCTGGATGTCACAGGAATAGCATGGCTGTAAGGCAGGCTGTTGGTCTGAATAGACAATACCATCCGGGGATGGTCCAGGGATGGACTAAAGGCCTCTTACATTGCTAAAGCAAAGACCATGGTGGTATTAATACACAGTTATAAATCTTCCTTTACATTATTGCCACTGTGGTCACTGAACATAACTTTTTGGCTTGCAACTGACTTTCAAGCCAAAAAGGGAGGGTTCACACCTAATTTTCGTACCCTGTCCATCACTCTCTTTCCCCCTTTTCCCCCAGTACAATGTTGGAAGCTCATGTAGCAGTTTCCACCCCTCTCTGCTGTCTGACTATGAAGATTTCATTTATAAACCTTTTGATGGGGAGGAAATATCCCTGACCTGAAGGCAGGCTTAGGGCTGTGTGGTTCCAGCATGTTGTGTGACATGGAACAGAAACCCCAGCATGGGTGACTCGCTGTCCCCTCAGCTCTGTTATCCTGGAATACGCTCACTTGGTGCTGGCAAGCCTGGTTATGGCTTAAACCCCCAAATGTAACCTTTTTAAGAGGAAAGGGCAGTGTGTCTGAATCCAGGCCCTTCCCAGGCTTGCTCTGTGTACTGAAATGGGGAACAGCCACCCCAGGACACCCAGGGTGTAGGGCTCATTCAGAGAGAAACTTTTCAACCCCACAGAGGAAGAAGGGCTTCCCCAAATACCCAGAATTAGTTTAAGGCCAGCACTGTGCTTCCCAGGAGATCTGGCTGCTGCCTGTTACTTCCCTGGGGATGGGCTGCACCCCTTTTCTTTGGCCCATAAACCACTGCCAGCTTCTCTGGTCACCTTGCTGCCAGAGGAGTCCAGGCAATTTCTGCAAAAGTCTCCCGAGGGATCCAAGCAACCCGGCCGAGGTGAAGGAATTATGCTCTGTCTCCCATAAAATTTTATTTAACTTAATGAGACAAAAAAAATCAAGGTTTTATACAATGACAAGAAGACACACACTGTCTCCACCAAGTGGTCCAAAACCAAAAGGAACTTGTAAATTTTGAAGACTTATTTTTTAAAAGAGAAAAGACACTTTATATCTTTTTTTTTTTTTTTCAGCATCTAGAGTCTTTTGGGGAGGGCAGAAAAGAACAGTGTTTGCCTTCCAAGTGCCCTTGGAGAAAGGCTGAGGCAAGTGAACAGGCGAGCAAAGCCAGGCTTTTTTAAAGAGTAAAGGTCAGGAAAGCTCATTTTTAAAAAGGCAAACTAGGAGGAAAAAAAAAGAGAACTGGCCATAGTTTATCAGGGATCTTTCCCCTTGTACTTTATAATGCCTCCTGATGTTGTCACATCCCTTGTATTTTATGTACAGGGCAGAATATTGTTGTCACCAGTGTCACTTGGTAACCTGTCCAGCTAAAGGCCACCTGTTGGAGAACATCTCAGAGCTGAATGTCAGCTCTGAAAAAAACAGGGACATAGTTAGAGCCACCCATGTCAAACATAATTAGACACTTACTGGGACATTGCTGGAAGAGTCCCTGGAACTTTCCAAGATGCTGGGTCACCGATGATCCAATGTATTTGCTTTTCCATTTTAGCAGTCTAGGAATTTGCACTTGTGGAAAGGCTGTTGCACAACATCTCACATCAATCACAATTAGAAAAGTGTTAATCATGTTCAGGCGTTGTTACTCATACATTAAATCAAATGAGTGACACATGCTCTTGTACAGTGTACTCACCAAATGGCAAGCCCATCTCAAACCCTCTCACATGCTCTCTGTGGTATGTCTGTTTGGTTTACAAGTATATAATAGTTTATGCTTTTAATTAGATTATTGTAGTGCATAGAGTAAGCACCATTCTCATCATCTATTAATCGTCCTGTACCTTTTAAGAAACCTCTGCACAGTCAAGCCCTTAATGAATGTGCTTTACCAATACATTCCACAGTGCTGTTGCAAAATTGTTTAAGGATTCTCACCCATTTGATGGGAAGGAAAAAAGGGGGACTGTGTGAATATGCCCCCTGAACAAGCCAGCAAAAGAAAACAGCTAATCATTTGTGTTAAACTGGCGTTTGCATTACATTGCTAGGTCAGTACAGGGAAGATGCAACAACAGGTACAGAAGCTGCATATCCAAAGGCTTTCTTAGACCTGTCTGAAAGATGTCTCTTCTGTATTCAAGAGAGCTTTGGCCAAAGCATAGCTTGTGAAGGGAACATTCCTGTGTGAGAGTGCATACACCTGCCTATATAGAGAGAAGTGAATGTAGGGAGTGTAGAGACAGCTAATATAAATTAGAATATATACAGTGCAGAAAAACAAGAGAAAATACAAGTACATTGGCTGGCTGCTGGAAGAGTACTGAGGGCTGTTTACCTGTTCTTATCAGCTCTCCTCCTCATCTGCTTTTGTGTGCAGCTAGTGCTGTGCTAGCTACCTCTCCGATCAGAAGTGGTACAGCCTATCTTTTCCCTGAGTCACAGACTGTTAGAGGAATTTTAATTCTACCAGGAACAAAATATTTGCTGTGATATCAGCTGATTGCTAGAGGGAGATGGCAAACTATTTAAGATGATAATTTATTAAGAATTTCTGTTAGTGTTAGCAAGAAGCAAAACTATCTATTCTGACACTAATTTTGTAGAGGTCTTGAAGCCCCATGCAAATCTCAGAAGTGTGGGAACATGCTAATTCTGTGCCAGCAGCAGACTAACTGGCTGTTAAGTCTGATATTAGTCATTAGCAAATACAAAATAATAAAATTAAAGAAGAAACAAAACAGAGAATTAAATTAATACAGATCGATCAACATGGCCTTATGGAAAATTGATCTGTTCACAAAGTCTAATTTTCTTTTATGATGAAATCACAAGTTTGTGTGATAAAGGAGCTTGACAGCACAAGAAGTATTCTTAGATTCTCCTTAAACAAATCCTACCTGCCACATGTGCTAGTGCTATCAATATAATACACTAAATGCCCTAAACTGTACACCAAAAATTGTTTGTCCATGAGTATTCATAAAAAGTCATTTCTAGTCATGTTTGTATTAGTGTTTAATCCTGTTTATCACTTCAAATTGAGAAGCACACAAGATTATTTCTAGTAATAGGTGTAGATTATGAAGTAAGACACAGTGGTGAGGAAAGGAGGGTGATACTGAGTGACCTTGACTGCTCAGGGGAGCTGGGCTTCAACATCTACCTCCAGTATAGGGCATCCATGAGTACTTCTGGGTGTACCCTCCATCAGGTGTGGTGTCACAGCCAAAACATGGATGTGATGCTGCTGCCAAGTGGGGATCAGAGCTGAAAGAACCACAACTGGAAAAGAGCCAGGCCATCCTCGCAGACTGGGGAGTTGTATCCTCAGAAACATCAGCTCCTAACAGCAACTTGAGAGGTGATGGCATACAAGGACCAGAACAGTCACTCAGGGCATCTGAGATCCTGAGTGTATAATCAGAGGAGCAGTGAGGTAAATTTAGCTCTGTTGTCATCATAGATACTAGTACATAATTCTGGTGTGCCCATTTTTAAAGGGATTTGAAAGGCTACCAAGACTGCAGAGAAGAGCCACCAAAATGAATTAAAGGCTGGAAAAACTGCCATGTAGTCAGATACAGGAAGAATCTGTTAATTCTTCAAAAACAGACTGAAGGGGGATTGAGTTTCTATGTGTAATTTCCTGTGAGGGGCAGAGGAGGAAAGGCTTAATATCTGGAAGTTAAATCCACGTGCATTCAAACCAGGAACAGTAAACAGACGTTTCCAGCTGTGAGGCTGTTATTTGCTGGAATAAATTGCAAACGTAGATGCTGCATTTGCTACCATTAGTTGTCTCCCAGGAAGGGCAAGTATTTTGTTGGGAACAATTCCTTTTGCCTTGCCTTGCCTTGCCTTGCCTTGCCTTGCCTTGCCTTGCCTTGCCTTGCCTTGCCTTGCCTTGCCTTGCCTTGCCTTNCTCTTAGAGCAGGAAAACCTGAGGTATGACAGTGTCTCCCCATCATTCTTCCCCACTTCCAGCTTTGTGAGACATGTGAGAGATCTGCCATCTGCCCTTAGCTGGGGCTTGCTCTTGAGAGCCACTAAAACCTCACCAACCATCCCATCCCATCCCATCCCATCCCATCCCATCCCATCCCATCCCATCCCATCCCCTCTCTGAACCTCCCTGAACCTCTCCTCTCTTTTTCCCCAGAGAGTTCCAGCACTATGGCCTTTGTTGTGAAGCAGATGAAGAAGTTACCTCCTCACACCAGGATGGAACAGACAGTCTGGTCCTACAAAGCCTGTGCAGGTCATGGCCATGTAGTCAATGTCACTGCAGTGTCTCCTGCTGAGCCTCTGAGGCTGGTAGCCAGGTTTAAAAATGGACTGGAGTTCTTCCTGCATGGTGGCTGTTATAGCAGCTAGAATAAGGTTGCTCATATGACTGAATTAGGCCTGGGCACTGATGTGAGAGACAGGTGTTGGCTGGAAAAGCACTGGGAATGTGTTTAGATATCCAGGATAGCAGTTTCCAGTGTGTAACAGATGCACATCTCCATCCAGCCTCACACTCTTACCTGTTTACTTTAGTGCTGCTGGAAGCTAAACACCCTCCTGCTTTTCTTCAGTTGCCATGTAACAGGCCCATCTGTTGTCACAACCCAACCTCGCACTTGACCAGGACATCTTGGCTGGTTTTCTCTCTTTTGTATTAAATGATAAGCTTCAAGTGACTCAGTTGACTCTTTCTGAAATAGGTAGATTGCTTAAATAGACTAATTTCTCCAAGTATTTTTACCACTAAGTAGCAAATGTCATTCAACCCATAGTGATTATTTTGTGTTTGCACAGTAGATTTCATGCACACTAGGGTGCATTTCAGACCTGCCGTGCTTAACAGCTAATAGGATTTGCAGCTATGTTTGTGAATTCCAGCTACTCCATTTATTTGACTGAGCTTCAAGTTTATACACTGTGAAGGACTAGAAAGAAATATTAACACCATACAGCTAAACAGAGAAAGTTTGTACGTTGTCCTGGACTATATTTTTTTCCATTTTCCTTTGGAAAAAGGACAAAGGCAAAATGAGGCTAAAAAAAATCTATACCAATGCATGGGCTTTGTAAAAGGTTTTCTTTACTTCCAAAATACCCTGGCTCACATATAATGTATGTGGAGTATGCAGTTGATTAGAGAAGACCTTAAAATTATCCATTAATCCAAATTCAGTTGGAAACTGGAATAGCTGTAACTGATCTGTTGTCACAACAGCAGAAGTCATAGGAACTGAGAAGACAATGCTGCTAAAGTGTAGGTGTTTTCCCAGAGGATCTTCAGCCAGCTGCTAACACTTTCATAGTTTTCAAAGAGATATAGCAAAGATAAAATTACATTTGAAGTATTTTCTCTACCTACTTTATGTGAACCAAATAATTGATTATTTTTTTAGCATTTAAATGATCATTTCACCCTCTATTTCTCCTCTGGTTTATTTTTTTATTCCCTTCGGTGTATTTATATTTTTAGCACACCCCGTCATTCCCACATATCAGCACATTGTCTACACATTAGGATTTGCAGCACAGGGTTTATTTAAACCAGAAAAGGTCTGAACACTAATTGGGTCAGTTCTAAAGCAGAAAACAGGGATAAAATTCTTATTAACTTGAGGTCTGCAGGCCTTGACTAAAGCTAATGAAAAAATACTTCTTTTTGTACTGTAGTTAATTTTTTTATTTAATCCCCTGAATATTTGTTCATACCAGAACATTGGCTCCAGAAGCATCTTCATCCTGGGGACCACTGGAGCTCCTCAATCTACTGCTGACAGGCTTGGTACAAAAACTGGAGGAGAGAAGCTGGGAAACGCTCCCTCAAGGTGGCCTCAATGTATAAGGGGCTATGTCTTTGACTGTGTCTTTTCCTGAAGGACCTACACAGCCTGCATCCTGCATTTTTGGGTATGCATGCAGCGGTGGCAAGAAGCCTGCTCTGTGGTAGCCAAGAGAAGCTCCTCTTTGTGCAGATCCTCACCAGCTGACCGGTGAGGGGTGTTTGGACCAAGACAGTCTGACTGACAGACATGAAATGATGGCCGGACACAAATTATCTGGAGGTGTGCACTGGGAAAAGTGAATCTGTCTCAATGCATGGGCAACCCTGTGCCTACACAACTGCCAGACAGTCTGTTGCTGATACTTTTCCAGAGAAGTCCTTAGCTCTAGTCCACCTTCAACTCACCTCTCCAGGAGTGGAATATGCCTGAATGTCCCAGTGCCCTTCATGAGCTATGAGCTCCCTGCTCTCATGAAGAGCTCACATCTTCCTCTTCTGAACTTGTCTGACCTTCCTACTGAGGCAGACGTTTCTCTGCTGCCTGAGAAGTCATACACTTTCATGATGATGACAAGTGTAAGGGAGCACACAAACCATCATTGTTATGAGCATCCAAAGCTTGCAGCCATTACCAGGATTTTTAACTGTTGTTTTCAATGTGAAAAAATCCACTTCCCACCACATGATTTACCTGTATACAAAAGGCTAATCCTGTCTGGTCTGGTCACATCGATGCTTCTGCATTTGTTTGCTGTGCTTTTTCTTGTTTTTCATAACTTATTTAGAACCAACCTCGTTCAAAGTCATAACAAAGACAGTATGTTCAGTCACTCAAATTATGGGCTATTCTCCAGGGCAATAACCCAAGACTACAAAAATTCATACAATGCCTTCAAAAAAGAGAAGGAAAAACAGCAGCCTGTTTATTTGGCAAGCAAGAGCTATGATTTTGTTGAGACTTGCCTAAAAGAAACATTATCAGATTTTGTTTTGTCCTCTCACTAAGGAATCTGTGCACAAGCATAAATTATTCGAGCATTCAGGATTTAGGATATGATAGCATAAAAATGTCCATCATTGTACCCTCCATTTTCCCTGGGTTCCTCCAAACAATTCTCCTGTGCCGGACTGCCTAATGATCCATGAAATGTTGTCCTACTGAATGCATTAAATGACTTTCTATCCCATGAAAAGATGGTTCATGTCAGAGTTATGAACCGCAGGACAGGCAAGGAAAACTGCTCAGAAAGCTCTCCCGGTCGAGACAAGAGACATCTGGATGCTTACCACTATTGAAAGGCTCAGCAACAAACTTCAAAAAAGAGGCCACAGGACAGTGGTTACACTAAAAAAATAAAGATATTTTTCTTGGAGATGTGCTTGCTGACTTGGGAGTGGCCTCTCTGGAGGAACAGGGGGATGATGCTCACTGTTGACTGTCCAGCAGGAGCTTAGGTATGGCCTTCTGATCATTGAAATGTGCTATAGGATGAAGGGCAGGTAGGGGAGATGTGCCTTCAAAATGTTATAAATATCTACTCCAAATCAACCATTTGTAGTCAGAAGTACACAAAATTGCAGCTGACAGAGGTATTTCCTGCTAAATTGTCAGTCTTGCTTCTGCTCCTACAGTGTAACATATCTACTTCACTAAGTGCATCCTCTTTATTTTTTAATTTATTATTTAGACATACTATAACTTTCTTTTTTTAGGATCAATGAGAGTAATTTTTGGATATTGGGAGGATACTAGGGGAGGGGATTTCTGTTCTCGTGCTCTTCTCTGTATACCTCTTTTCAGATACTTTTGGAGGCAGATTACTGAGATTGTTGGACTTTTGGACATATGTCATTGTAGTTTCCTCCTCCCAAAAGAAAGCTGTCTTCTAAATAACAGAAAAGATGTACAGACCCTGATTATAAGTAGTTTTGTAACACTTCTCCAAAGCAGCTGTAGTTTTACATCAGCATTATAGAAGTCTTTTTCCTTGGGTACATTTCCCAGGTGGATAACCTGATGTAGTGTTGTGTGTGGAGCAAACTGGTTTTATTTCACAATGGTTAATGAGCAGCCATGGTATGCCAGAAATTTTTATGACCTCCACTTATCTTATAATCTACGATCAGCTGCCATTCCTTAACTGAAATTACTGGCTAAAATTCAGTCCTACAGACCATTGAAAAGCCTCAAATATGTTGTTCACATATTGCTTGATTTCTGAATGGTATGTTGATCTTTGTGTGCATTCCCTGTAATTTGTTAGTGAAGGTATTAAAATGAGCATCAGAAATAGCTAAGCAGAAAGCCCTAATAGTACTTTTTATTCCTCATCAGAAGACTTAAGGCATTTTCATATAATTAGCTGAGGGGGTGCAGATGACTGACTGCTATGTAAACTTCGTGGAAGAAGCAAGAAGGAAGAGAAATCAGTAGAACTAGAATAAAATAAACTAAAAAAGGGCTCAGTTACCAAGTTTTGTAACAATAAAATAAACCCTAGTAGAAGCAGGAGAAAATGAATCATATGATCCAGTAGTTCAGTGAACCCATCTTTATACAGATTTTTTTCCCTGATTTGCCACTTTAAATTACTTCTTTAGGTGAATAAAAAAACCTACATATCCTCCCTTACAAATTTAAAGAGAAAAGGCCAACAGCCTTTTCGTCCTTCTCTCCCATGACACAGCAAAGCTCTTCACGATGATCAAAGTTTAACCATAAATTGAAGTACAAGTGACCTTTTAACTTATTTATTTTAAAAAGCTATCAAAACCAGAGGTGACCTTAATGCTATTCTCCAAAAGGGCAATGAGTAAGGGTCAAGCTCTTCTTTTTCTGAAGTCAAACAGGCTGGGAACAGCACTGGTGGAAGAGAATGGAATTTTGGGGTAGGTGTGCCTTTTGCCCTGTCCATGGAAGAGACTTGGGATCTGTTGATGGCTGATGAGGTTTTGACCAACACTGCCCATGCTGCTGCCTAACCCATCTGCATCTGCTCTGGAACTGTTAAGTCTTCCTTACTCAGGGACCAGAAGCAACCATATCAGATTAATTATCACTCTTTTCCATCTCTCTCTCTCTCTCAACAATATAACAAGAGATAGGATTCCTGTCTGGATTTGCCTTAACCTTTGCCAGAGACAGGAAAATCTCCCACCTCATTTTCTCTTCTGCCTGAAGAGTTCCCTCCTTTTCCTCCTTACCTCTCTCCTGTACACTGTCAGAGAGATGACAGCCTTTCCTCTGGTGTGGCTGGGACTCTCTAGGGTACCCAGCAGGGAGACATCCCCAGTCAGTTTAGCAGGTGGTCACAGCACAGATATGAATGTAGCAGAGGTATGATCTGATCTACCACCCTCCTCTTTTTCCTCTGGACGTCAGCATGCTGTCTTTGCCTGCAGCATCTGAGTGGCAAAACTAACAAGGCTATGGACATAAATCAGAGAGTTACTGAGCAGATGAGGGCTGAGAAAATCCAGGAATGAAACTGAGAAGCAGACAAGAAAAAACAGAGCTGAGAAACCAACAGAGAACTGAAAGTCAAAGCCCATATCTCTACTTAGGATTGCACAAATTTTCTACTTTTATATCTATAAAAGTGACTCATGACTCCCTCAGTACTGAATTTGAGGATGGTGAGGCAGAACCTGGCAGACAACCTTCCCATGCTGTTCCTGGTCTTGCTCAGCACTATTTCCCCCCTCCCACATGGGAGTTTCTTCAAAATATGAGCTGATTCTGGGGCAAGTTTTGGAATACCAACATGGAGGCAAAAATAGGAAGCTAGCTTTCCTATTTAACTTGATAGAGAGGAGCCTGATAGGAAAGGGGTTTAGGCTGCTGGACGCTGGAAACTCTGAAAGACAGAGAGCAGCTTGTTGGGTGCATTGTTGCAGATGTCCTTCTGTACAGTCATACTGTGTGTGTGAATCACCCAACCACCACTGAAGCCTCTGATAATTTCCATACATGTTGTTAGAAGGGTAGTGCTCTCAAATAGAACTCTTTTTTTTCGTACAGGAGTAATGAAAATAAGCAGTTAACTAGTGAAACAAAATCCTAGAAGGATGTAAGGTTGAGGTCACCTCTTCATTAAACATCAGGAAATTGACACTAAAAGCCCCAAACAAAGGAGAGGTTTTGGTTTGAGCTGATGCATTATTTGATAATGCTGAATCTAACACAAATTCATAAACAACTACTTTTCAACTTTGTATTTGCACAGAGTAGTAGGACATTCCTCTTGCCTTTAACTGCTAAAAAAATCTGTGCTTCTAGTTGTATCTGGTGTACACGTTTCAACTATACTAGTATTTTTTCAAATTTATCATCTTATGGATAAGAAATCTCAAAACATCCCTATTTTATTGGTCTATTTATGTGGTCTGAAAGGTACTAAAATTTTTGTCAAACAAATGTAAGGATTTGCTATTTGTCAGCTAAAAATCTGCTACCTCAACTTCAAGAAAGAAATGTTTTGGTTTGTGTGAATTTCTGGTCTCTGTCAGGGCTCTCTGGCACTATGGCAATACAGAAATATAATGACTGCAACAAGCGCCAAATGGCACAAATGCAAAAATAGTTTTACCAGCTGAGAGAAGATGAATGCTTCCTCCTCAATTTGCAAGAAAAAATTGATTTTCTTAGGAAAAAAAAAAAAAACAGAACAGAAATGTCTTGGTTATTGTTTCTATTTTTAAAAAATCACCACCAAGAGCCAAGGCGCTTCAAAAATGTTTCTGCAGTGACTATTGAGATCTGTTTCTTAGTTCCCTCACATGCACATCCTTTTCACACACAGCAGGCTCGCTGGGCAAGTGATGCCTGTGACT
Source organism: Climacteris rufus (assembly GCA_013398175.1). NCBI lineage: Eukaryota > Metazoa > Chordata > Aves > Passeriformes > Climacteridae > Climacteris > Climacteris rufus. The sequence continues at coordinate 536,950 of VZRZ01006598.1, forward strand.
TTGCAACTCTGCTACTACAGAGTTGTGTTCCCTGGGAAAGCAGGGGAACATAGTAGGAACCAAGTTGACAGAGGGGAACCACTGAACCACAGGTCTCATAAGGTCCTAGGGTCAGTGTTTCAATTAATTGAATTTATTTTCTCCCAAATTAAACACTCCTCTTGGAAAGCAAATACCTACTTGGAAGAATAAATATTATGAAATATTCACCAAAAACAAAATTGAAGGAAGACTTTGGACTAATTGCTGTGGTTTAGGAATGTTACTCCCCAATTTAGTGTTCCCACTGAGACTCTCCAAACTACACTGCCACTCACTTGGCCCCGTCCTCCTTCTCCCTTCCCCCTTTTGCCCGTGATGGCCTGGAGAGGAAAATTGGAGGCACAAAAAGTAAAGATCATGAGTTGAGATAAGAACAATTTACCAGAAACAGCAATGAGATAAGAAAATTAACAGTAAGAGCAACAACACTAATGACAGGGGATACAAGGAAAGAAACGTTCATGATCACCATGAAAACCCCTGACAACAGAAAATACCCACCTGATCCCTCCTCCACACCACCCCACCACCCCTCTGGCTTGGAACCAGCATTACCCCACTGCTCTGTCAACCAAGCTGGCTTGACCAGAAGGAAGCCCTTCTTCCTGAAAGAGAAAGTCCCTTCCCCCCACCTCTGGCAAAAATGTGAGGTGGTATAGAACAACCTCAGGGTCCTGGCCATAGCCCTTCCCATCTACTGCAAAAATTAGCCCTGTCCTGACCAGAGGCAGGACAGTAATCTAAACAGCAAGTAGAGTATTTCAACCCTGTCATTTGTGGTGTGGTTCCCAGTATCTCATTAGAGGAAACAAGAGTCTACACAGCCACAAAATCCAAAATTGAGACACTTACTTCATGTTTCTTCCAGGTTTTATTTATGGTGGAGGATTATTGTGTGATGTTTTCATCAGAAATACTGATATCTTTAAGAGAAGAAAGCCAGGGCATGTTGCACGTGATTTATCATTTTGTTCAACTATTTGATCTTTTACATCAAGGCCCAGATTCTGAAAACTGAGGGATGAGTAAGAATCCCAGATTTCATTTTTCAAAAAGACACTTCCTAGTCTTGTGATAGATAAAGCAAACCTGTAAGGGTAACATCTAATCCTTCCCTTCCCACACATATGAAACCTTTCCTTAGCACCACAAACTCGAGTATCAGGAGGCCATTAACACAAGCCAGAGGCACTGCTTTTCATCTCATGTTTGTTGAAATCTGCCTCATTGTTTGTCTTTTTCTTAACACTTGGCACTGGCAATGATTAATGCTGCCAACATTTTCCTTGCCAGAAAAGATGCTTTTTTTTTTTCTTCTGTTTCTTTCCAGTGAAGCCTGGAGACACCTCCCACTCTGGGACTGCCTTTCCCCCCTTTCTATGGGGAGAGCAGCTGAGGAGGAGTACAGAAATCTCACATCCCTTTCAAGAGAAGTGTTTCCAAGAGGGAAGGAAGGAAGGAAAAATGGCAGTTTATGAATTTCTTGTGCATCACAAGCAGTGGGAAAAGAGACTTTTCTCTTTCTTTTTTGCTGCTGAAACATTATTCAGAAGCTGCTGATAACACGTCTTCTCTCTTCAGGCACAGTGATGTACCTCTATGGATTACCCCAACAAATGCTGCTTGGCAGAAAGCTGTGGTCAAAGTAATTTGGTTGACCTACAGTCTGCTCTAGGTTGATCCAGAAAATGAGAGTTATCAGGATGAGGCCAGCTTTGTTATCTCAACACTTTGTACCTGTGGGCTAAGACACCTCACTTACACTGATGCAGTGATCTGGGTTAAGCTCAGCTCTGTGTGGGAAAGATCTCCACTTGGTTCCTCTCAATTTTTGCTCCCTTTCTGAGTTGGGGTGACCAGGAAAGGCACTTTTAGCTGGCCATTTGCAGCTGGATATTTGCTATCTCCTTTTCATCTCCTGAACACCACAGAAGCGTGAGACCAGATTTGATAATCTGGCCTTTTATTTTTTGATTATTTTACTGAGGATAGAAGAGCACCCTCTTCACTTGTCAACAACTAATAGGTCACAAGTTGGCTGGTTTACCAAACATGAAAACAATTTGCCGACAGCAGGGACTTACACCCTAAAAGGAGAGAACACACATTTATCTGGCAGCCACCTTGTCACCCCCAGCAGAGGAGAGATATTGTGTATAGATATCTGCTTTTGAGTTGTCCCAAGTGCTAACTTGTTTCTGATTTTTAGGTTGTCTCTCTATTATTCTTGTCTATTGCTAACAACTGCTCAGTGAGCTAATACCTTTTAAGAGCTGTTGTTACTCACCCACACTGCCCTGTCTGAAAAACTGACATGAGGTTTTTGGTAGCTCACTCCTCATCCCACTGCATCAGTGGGATCCTGCCACCAATAACAAAGGGGGAAAGATGAAAGTCATGTCATTCTGTTGCCAATTGTCAGGCTTCAACAGCACTAACTATACAATTTCAAATTATTGTAGTGCCAGCTGCATCTTACGTGAACACAGAGACAAAAATTCCTGTTTAGCCCTAACGGTATCTTAGTATATTCTAATTGCATATTCTTCTTTTGCTTGTATTCAGCAGCTACAAAACTTGTAAACAAATGCTAGTAGCAGATGAAGAGGGTTTGAAGGTTACACAGAGGTGTGGAGGAGAGGGGAGAAGGCTTAGGATGGACCAAAGGTCATTGCAACCCTTTCCTTGCTCACTGCCAACCCTTCCCACTCCCCAGCCTCACATGTCTGCAGCCCTTCCCTTGGATTCCCCTGCCAATTTTCAAGACTCCTTTATTACTACAATGATGTTTAAGGTGTGAGAAAGGAACTTGTAAGGCACTGAAATGTTGCCCTTAGTTGTTGTGATTCACACCGGGAGCAGTCCTTGGACCTTACATTCTATACAGCACTTTGGCAGAGGAGCAGGGGTGGGGCTTGGTTGCCTGAAGTTCATGGAGTTATATAATAGGCACAGTTTTTATCCCTATTAAGGCAATGGGCTGAGTGTGGTTGTTGGGGGTATTGTATTTGTGTGAAGATTCAGCAGCCCTGATGTAAGAACCTGAAGGTTAGGGAGTTCATTCCACTGCCCACACCTTGGCTCATGCACTGTGTGGTGCCCTGGGGTCCGTCAGGCAGCCACAACAGCACAGGCCACCTCCAGCTCCTGTGCTCTCCCTTCTGTCCCATGCAGGGGTCTCAGAGACCCCAGGGTATAGCCAGTGGCTTGAAACAGCTCCCTGTGAGCAACTACCTGAAGCCCTCAACTGCTAAGAATAATATAATTTCTTTTTCTAGAATGAATATGCTGCTCCAGAGGACAATTAAACACCTAAGAGAGGTCAGATGAATTACTCTCTGGAGGTTCATGTTCTACTTCTTTGGTCACGCTCACAGACCTTAGACTTACAACTTTCTTCTATCTTGTATAAAGGGAGACAAACCCCAATTACACTGCAGCAGTTGCAGTCATTTTTTACAATTTTCTTTTAGAATCAAGTCACAGAGCAAACCTATTTACAAACCTCCATTTATCTTCTTTTTCCATTCACACATCACCTTTCTATTTCTGTGCTTATCTCTCAAGTTCCCTTTTCAACGACTGCCAAAAGGACAGCTCCTGCTGTGCCATGGCTGCTTCCCGGCACCCCACGTTTAGCCTGCAGGTGCGTTTTCAGGAGGTGAAGAGAGAGCAAGCGTTGGTGTGCAAGCAACCATATGCTTTATAACAACGTTGAGATGCTGAGAAGCAGTAGCTGCAATGTTGATCATATCAAGGCAGCGTTACCAGGAGACACCCCACAGCATGGCAAACCCGCGTAGTCGGGCTTTTTGCCCTCTGGAAGGTAGTGGGTGTAACATTTTATGTCTCTCTCTGGTTCAGACTTGAAGGATGAGCAGCTTAACAAGGTCACATTTGTTAGAAGCATGCGTATTTCCATCTGCTCAGGCGGATGGCAAAGTGCCTGGCACAAAGCAAGGAGACGCTCTAAAAAGTAATTGTTTCAGAGGGGAGTGTCTAGGCAAAGCTAGGAAAATGGTGGTGGTTAGAAATCATGTGTTGAGACAGGCACGGATACATTAGATAAAAGCCTCACATACTTATCAAGAAAAACAATAAATACTACTTTTACCTTTCAAAAGCCTTCCAGCTGTATTGCTTTCCAGGGCTCCATTAGCAAAGTGGCAGAGAAGATGCATGAGCCTTAGCAGTGAAGAACCCCCAAAGCTGAAACTTCACTCCTTCACTTCTAATGCAGAACCTGCACTGCAAAATGGTTTGTGGCTACTCCTGAGCCTCTGCTAGGCTTCAGCAAATGCCATTTCATCTGCCAAACCTTAGATGGGAGATCCACAAAGATATAATGCCAGTTTAGGTTGCAGCTTGAATTTTTTGCATGGTGATGAAGATAGAAAAAAATTCTCTGAGGCTAGAGGCTGAGAAAAAACTCTGAACATCATTTGTGCTAAACCCTTGTGAGACGAAAGCTATAACTCCACTGGTTTCACACCCAAGACTCAAGGATCTTCAGAGCACAGATGTTTCAAAACCTACAAATCTTACAAAATCAGTTATTGTCACTGCCGTGATAATAGAAAAGAAGATTTTCATTAGGTTCAAGGTTTAAACCATTTTCTTTCTATTTGCTAAACATATTAAACAACCAACGGTACATGCTTACTTAGGGCATGGGGATAAGAAAGGAATAGGGAAGAATGCAGTGTCTAAAGAATACAATTATTCTTCAGTATTATTCTCTTCAGACTTCTAGGAATATTTAGCAATTAGTAGGGAAAGGACATGAGAATAGAGATTAAGGAAGGCACAGATGAAATTTTCCTTGGAGGGATCACTAGGATGTGCTTTGTGATGACATACATCACAAGTTAAAGTACATCTTAGTGCATCCTCTTTCAGTTTTACTCGGTTTTAAGGCAATGGCATTATTCTCTATTAGCTCCTTTAAAATGTAGCTGTTATTTGAATACACACCATCATTTTGAACCAGCAACTATTTCCTTTCCATAGGATTCTTTCTGCAGATTTTGCAGCTTTGGAATTTTCCAAGAATTCCTATATAAAAATACAGACTAATCTCAACCAACACTAGCTGAGACTGCTGTTCAAATGGCAGACAACAGGAGATATTCCTGCTTTTGAGGCCAAGGTCCCTCTCCTCCCTATCTGCCTTTGATATTGATGTCTCAATGAAGAAGAACAGCATAGGAAAAAAAGAAATGCTTGACTTTCAGACTTTAGGATTATGGCCTTCTGTGGTACCAGAAGGGAGCCAGAGTCCACTGACACAGCAACAGAAAGCCAGGCCCTCTGATAAGTTCTGAGTAGGAATACATCTCCATGGATGGATGCAAGCAGAGGAATCGTGTGATAATGGTTCACCTGCAAAAATGCCCCAGCCACCCTCCTGAGATAGATGAACAGAGGCACATTAACTGAGGGCTGAGTGGGATCCAGGCAGGTAAGTGAGTCCATGCAGTGCTAGCACTTCTGTCTCCATGTCTTGGCTGTTTTCATGGGCACACCTGTGCTTGGGGACTGGATGGATCAGAGGATGTGAGGATCAGTGTAACAGGCATCTGGATTGGAAGGTGCTCCTGTGGGCACAGGTGTCCAGCCTGTTCCCAATGGGTTCCCACAGCCTAGGGACTGCTGGGAGACATCACATGTGCTGCAGGAGGGGTGAGGAGCAGTGGCTGTGGGAGAAGCCCCATACCAGCCAAATTATGTGTTTGGCTTCAGAGCCAAGAAGTTAGGCCAGCACCAACTCAAATAATGCACTGTATCATCCTACCAAGAGTTTTCCTGGAAATCCTCTTCAGACTCCCAGACTTAGTTGCTGTCATTGGTGTAGACTGACAGTAGGCAGATTGCTAAAAATTGATCTTGACGTAAAATTTAAGCCATGCCAAAAGCAAGATGACATTCTCTAAGAGCAAATACTATGTGAAACATAACCAAAGAATTTCAGAGCTACTTAACTTGCTTTAGGCAGATGCTGGGTATGGATGTACAGTAAGGGCAAACCCTTAATATCTGGAAATAGTTCCTAAAACCAGTGTTTATCTTTCACTTAGCTTAATTAATAGCTAATGACAGACCCGTGATGGTGGATAACCACTACCTGCCTTAATCTGTCAAAGCTTCACACAGCTCCTCCTGGTTTGGCTCACTTGAAGAGGACTATCAACAGCAATTCATCACCTCTGAAGAGGGACTGATACGCAGCAGAGAGTGTTTTCAGAAACTGCTTCTCTGGAGGGACAGCAAATCTGGGCTCTGCAGGAGCAGTCCCAAGCTCAGCAGCAGAGTCAGGAAGGCATACAGGGGCCAAAGTTCCCTGTTCTTGTGCTGTGGGAGCTGCCATAAGATACAGGGAAATGGCACAGCAGAGCCTGTCTCCAGGATGGACACAGAGAAAAGGGATCACTTTAATCTCTTGCTTTTTTGTATGGGATTGGAGGCACTGTGGGAGAAGGTTCACGCCTCTGGACTCATCTTTTGCTTCATGTTTAACAAGCAGAGGTCTTCACTTTTTGACCCTTTATAGGGCTTCTAAGGACTCAACCACAAGAGTAGAGTAACAGCCAGCTGTTCATAGAACACGATGACAAGCAGAAGAATAGTCTGGGTCCAAAGTGGTACACTTCCCTAGACTGAACTTGTCGGGCCATGAAAGGGGATAGCAATCCACTGATGCTAGAAGTCCTGAATGGCACAAAGTCTTTTCACAGTTTAATGGCAGCCCTCTACATTTGTTGACGTATGAAAACATGAGATATTGAAGTGGTAAATAAGGAGTATTAGAATTAATTAATTGCCTAACATGGAAATTTTAAAGTCAGAAGTCATGTTTATTAATAGAGATAGAGGCATCTCTCAATGACCAGATCATAACACTCTGTAGTAACCCTGTGGTTTGCATTTGTTTAAAAAATGTATCCTGTTACGTGCCTGTGTTAAAATTATGAGAGAAAAATTAAAAACTCCTGCATTTTTTGCTTTCATATTGTTTATTGTTGCAGTCTCCATGGTGAACATTTTTGCATGTGAATCATTGTCTCTTTTTGTACAGTGTTGTTATTAATACTGTTGTTGTTGCTGTTCATTTTCTGTTTCCAGTAAATCAGTCTTACCTCAAGCCATGATCTGCACCTTTTATGACTCCAGTACTCATTTCCATCCTGCCACAGCAACAAGGAGGGGAAGGGGATCAAGAGACAGCAGCATTAGGTTTGAGAAAGTCTTGATGGGCACACTGAATTGGGGAGTACCATTCCTCAACCACAACCCTGAACAAGCACTCTCTCAAACTGTGCTCAAAATAGTACTGCTTCCCTTGCACAAATTAGTCCCAATACTTTGTTCCCCTTAATCATGAGACTGAACTCTTCTTGTTACTTAAGTCTCTCAGGCAGGTTTCATGTCCTCTTGTCAAGGGGAAAAGGGTGAAGTAAGGATCATGTTATGCACCAAATGCAGCAGGCTTCTGTTGAGCCCTCCTGTTTATTTTAGCCATTTGTTCACCTTCCCACAAGAGATAATGCTGATCTATAGCATAAACTGTGGCCTCTATGTGGTGTTAGAAGAGAAGTTGTTTTTGGGAAAAGCCCACAGATATGCATCCTGCTCTCTGGCCACCTCTGTTAACTTGCTGTACTGTTTTTTCTCCTAATCTCTTGGAAGCAGATGGTTGGAAACACGGAGATTTGGCCTGAAATCTGCAGATCATGACAGCTTCCCATGGTGCAGGCAGCTTTCTGTGATACCATGGATTTTCTTTCTGAGGTGTCTTCAGCTAGAAGATCCTCTCCCAGCCTTCCCACCTTCACCAGTAGGTTCCAAGGCCATGCTCCCACTTTACTTGTGCTATGTTTGATTGTCAGGAACACACACTGAACCAAGCAGGGGAACAGATAGGGTTATATTACTATTTTTTAAAGAGTATTTTTAGGTGGTTCAATTGTCGCAGTACAGACTCAGACAGAGCTATAACAGCTCAGCTGAGCCAACTCTGTTCTGTATTATGGTAGCAGAAGTGGGCTTCTGGGGGCTTGGGAAGGAGGAGAGATGGAGTGGGTTTTGCTGACAGTGGTGTAGCCATGGGGAGAGTTATCCATGGAAACACACACCACACCGAAAAGATCAGCTAGGTTTGCCACCTACATATGCTGCTTTGTGAAGGGAAATGAATCGGTCAAGTGAGCAAAGGAATGGATTTAGGAGACTGGGAAAGGCAAATAATTTACTTCAGGAAAACTTCCTCAAAGCTATCCTTTTTTTGAAATCAAGATACACCGAATAGGAGGTGTGGCGCTTGGGGATATGGTTTAGGGGTGATTTTAGTGATGCTAGGTTGATGGTTGGGCTAGATGATCTTGGAGGTCCCTTCTCACCTTGATGATTCTGTGATTCTATGATTCTGTCTAGGCTTGTACAAGTAGGATATACAGGCTTTCAGGCAGCAAGCTCTAGGAGCATGTTTTTGTGCAAGAGGAAGGCGTGAGGCTTACATAAGCCTGCATACCTATGCTTGCTTAATCCAGACTTCTTTTTATACATTGGCAGGGGACACTGTGATGTAGAGCACAGCTTCATCTAGAGCACACCCCTGGAGAAATCAACATTGGCCGTCCATCTACCTTCAAGCTACCTTGTACCTACACTTCTTATCTCCATGTAAGCCTGAGCTGACAAATGACACAGTCACACCTTGCTGCATTTTTGGTGAGAATTTAACCCATCCCTTTCCTTTATCTGTTGTGGAAAGTGATTGATCCCTCAGGCACACGATCACTGGGAGTGCTCAAGGCTGCATTCTGGATACAGAAGGCAGGGCAATTGAGGTGGCTAGAGCATGACATTACTGTAGATAGCCTAGGTTACAGCTACCACCTTAAGCTGCAGTATCTACTGATGCAAAATAAGGCAGATGTAGCCTGACAGGTTAGACCAAGGGCACAGGTAGCCTCCTGCAAGCTCTTTCATTTGTCTGGGTGGGTGAAGTTGCTCTATCATAATTTACAAATGTCATGTGACCTGTTATGCATCTCAGGTCTTCTACACTCTTGCTCCCCATCATGTGCCTGTAGTTATTAAATTGAGTTCTAAAGTGCTGAAGAGCTGTAACAGGCACTTCTGTGACGCATACATGTGTCTGAAAGCCTGGGCCCCAAAGCTGTATATTTATAGGCTACTAGACATGCTTGCCTCCTATTTCTGAAACAGGCACTTCTCCATCACAGTTGTGGCCATTGTGACCCGTGTTCCACTCACACAGTTCAGGTTTTCTGCTCTCTTGTGCCATCCCTTAATGGAAGACTTAAGGTAGTGGAACAAAAATTATCTTCTCCAGCAGAGAAGAACTGCAAACAGAGGGTTACATCACACAAGAGAAGGAATTGTCAGGGCAGAGACTCAGCCATGAACAGTATGTGGCTGACCCTAACACCCAGTCTTGAACCCTGGGAAATGAGGGGCCTTTGAAGGCAGGAGCAGAGCTGTACAATGCACTGTGAGTAAGTAGGTCAGGGAGTGGTGTGTAAGGCAGACCCAGAGCAGAGGTTTTCTGAGGTTTTTTAGGTCACTGTTTTGGAGTAATGGGCAGGACACCATGTCTCCAGATCAAAAAGGGACCAAAAAAAATCTAAAAGTAGATCCAAGCCTGCCTCAGGTATTCCAGTATTCTCAATGAAATCAATCACTGATCTGTGAAAGGAATTAAAAAGAAAAATAAAATACAGAGAACAGAAATAGAATGCTTGCATGATTCTCAAAATATGGGCTACATCACAGCTGAAATTCCCCAAGCCAACCCATGTCACCCATGTTTCACTAGCAAACTACCAAGTGGAGAACACTGGCCTTTTTGCTAGGGTGTGAGTGAAAATCCTGCTGCTTCTTCTGTCCCTGCCTAGCAGACCAGAGAGTGTGATCATCCATGTGAGTGATGGAGTCACTTCACCCAGACCTGGCAGGGATGAACCCAGCCATAACACTTGTTCCCTGATGACACACTGCCATGCTTTAATGAGATTACAGAGGAGAGGGATGCAGGAGCTCCTGCTGCAAGAGCCAGGCTTATCATCTTGCTGTGTGCTTATAAAATGCTCTCACAGCTCTGGGGAGCTAGTGATTGCAGGGCTAATGGCTGGTGAAAATTGCAGACCTTTTTCCAGAATAAGAAATCTTGTACAGTATTAACTGACCATTCAGATAACATAAAAACATATTTTTAAATCATTTAAGCATATAGATAGAAGTGGTTTAATGTCTTTCAAAATAAAATGTACTAAAGGGTGTCAAGATTCCCCAGTAAAAGGCTAAAACCTCCAGCAGAGGCCTGAGGGTTGTTAAATCACCCTTAGCCATAATGCATTCCCCCAGGTGAGGGGGATCTGGGCTGAAGAGCTCCTGCCAGGAGCATAACTTCGCTGTGACAGTCCCCTCCCTCAGTTCTGAAAGGAAAAGAGCTGTGACCACACATGAACATCTCAGTGGTTCCTCCCCAGTTTCATCTCTCAGACCACTCTAAACTTTTTCCTGAGAGTCCTCAGGCTGAGTGTCAATAGCTCAAGGACAACAAATGTCTGAGTTGTGTTGAGCAGTGGTTTCCAAATTATGAAACTGATTTTCCTGGAAACGATTCCCAAATTCCTAGCACATGCTTAAGACCCCTGGGTCAGAAAAAGATTTAAATGTGTGTAAAAGTCCGTCTTGTCTGAAATATGCCACGAGCATGCACAGTTCTCAGTGCTGAGCACAGGCTTTGGTCTGTGGCTGGGCTGTGGAGTCAAGGTCTGAAAACCAAGGAGCTACCAGAGAGGCAGTGGGACGGGCAAAGATCCAGGTACTAAAAATATAGTTTGCCCTTTGTCCTGCAAACAGAAAACATTTCCTCCCAGCTGCTTAGCACCTCTTTGGTGCTGGGTGAGCCTTATGTGAGGAAAGAGGCCACCACTGTCTGCAGGGACAGCAGTGATGAGGATGCAGAAGGAGGGCATCCTTGCAGAGAGCTGTGGCTGTCAGTCTGGTGAGCTTGTGGCAGTGTTTTCCTGTTAAATCCCTATTAACTCTCTTTTAAAGGATGAGCCCAAGCAAGAATGTGTTATAAAGGGATTCCTCGAGGCTGCTCAGGTAAACTTCATAACTCAGGTATGCTTTAAAACCTCTGCTTCTAGTGTTTTGCTTTAACAGTCTCTTAACATATAAATCACATTTTTTTTTAATGTGAGATAGGTTTAAAGTAGAAAATGCTTGGAAGTCCAGGCTTTGATTACTGTTTTTCCTGTGTACTTCAAATTAAGACCAGCTATTAATGGCAACACAGAGGTTCTTGCATAATGCAGTTTAAGCTGCATGCTTTAAACCATTTAAACATAAAGGATCACATTCACCTTTATAAAAAGGCATGAAAGTGATAGAAAATAATATTTAAATCCCCTTTCAGACCTAAACATTTTCATTAAGAGTAATTTTTATAGTGTGTGTCTAAGCCAAATTGATCTTGCAAAAGATGGTTTACCGTATTTAGTACAAAGTATTTACATTGTTACAGATAAAGTAAATGCATAATTTTGGCAGCTATTAAAAAATATTTTAAAATTGCAGTTGGAGCACTCAGCTGTAAGAGGTGCTTTCCCTTTCAGTGAACTTTCTGCTGTGGAGAGGAAAGAAATGCTTTCTCCACATGGCTAAGAATCAGGTTTCTTTGAGCATGAAAGCAGACTTGTAAAGGGTAGGTGTTTATATTTGCTTGTTTCTATGGGGAGTGTTTTCTGACATGCAAAAGACCTGCCATCCGCTAGCAAGCTTTAAGCAGATCACGTTTAAAACCTTCTGCTGCAAGTCTGTGTCAGCTCAGCCCATCATGTGCATGGATTAGCTTCACTTTAAGAGGCAGTGTTGTAGTTTCTGTGGTGCTGTGCTGCTACAACTGGGTGAAAAGCACTGAGTGGCAGAAAGGGAAAACTGTAAGAGGGATGTGTCGACCACAGGCTCTCTTTTGCCCTTTTCCCTCTCTGAATCCAGCTCTACCAGCACTGATTTCCACCTGAAGGTTGAATTAGAGCAACTCTTTTTCTGAAGTAGTTTTTATAGCTAAAATCTGGATAGTTTTGTCTTGTTTTGTTTTAGCAGTGCTCACTGTCTAAAATAGTGAGGATGTTTTAAAAAGTGAGGCTATCCTCACATCTTTTGGGTAAACTGAATGGTGCTTTGGGCTCCATGGGCTGTACAGGGCGCCTGAGCTGACTCACTCAGAAACAGATATTGAAGCTGTAGGATCTACATGTCCTCAGCTGGTATCTTCCCTTCTGTATATATTTACAGCTGACTTTACACCCCAAGAAAAAAAATGTCTGCATTGCACAACCAAACTTACACTGAAAAATCTGCTTGGGCATCTGACACTTTGGGAACACCCTCAAGCTGAAGCCAGACTCTCCCTGTTTCACTCAGCAGAGGTGGATGGACAAAGAGTTCCCCTCAGCTCATCATGTTACTGATCAGTGCAATGCTTTCCATGTGTGACAGCCCTGCTGCAGGATCCATCTGAAAGTCATAGAATCACAGAGTGGTTTGGGTTGGGAGGGACCTGAAAGATCATCTAGTTCTAACCCCCTTGCCATGGGCAGGGACACTTTTCATTAGACCAGGTTGTTCAAAGCCACACCCAACCTGGCCTTGAACACTTCCAGAGATGTATTCCAGGGACCCTCTCTTTCTGTTCCCACATCTCTGCTGTGGCTATCATGTAACTTTTAGTAAAAAATTCTAGATTAAAAAAAAAAAAAAAAAGACATTTCAGCCTAGCAGGGGAGGTAGTTTTATGGGTAAGAATGAGCAGCCAAGACCAGAACAAGGCAGTATTTATCTAATCTGATAATAGTAAGCTAAAAGATGCCTGGCAAGTGACATGTTAAAACTGACCAGCTTGTAATCTGGAGTGAAGAGAGTGAAGAGAGAGGGAAGAGAGAAAAGCCAAAAGAAAGACCAGGAGGGAGAGGACTTTTACCCATCTCGAGTTTCACCTGGGATGATGGCTGAGGCACCTGTTTTTGGACAGTTACATATGTCCCTGCTTCATGGAATCTCTGAGGTATAACCTGAGGAGCACAGGGAGCCACACCCAGGTGCCCTACACTCCAATCACACCTATACAACAAAGAGTACTTCTGTTGTGTCACCATTCATCTCTGCAAAAGTGACTGAGTGGATGTGTTGGGGGGCAGATAATGTTACAGTACATTTCTGACAAGCAATCTATCTGTGGCAGCATTGCATAGTTGAACATCAGGCTTCCATAAATAATTAGGAAGGCAAATCTTTGGCTTTTGTCTTTGTCACAGTGACTGGAATGCCCTCACTACCTTCAGTAATCACAATTTATGCATGACTAAAATCACAAGGTAAGCTTTTTACATGCCTGACATACATCCCCACCCCCCCAGCATTGCCTGTAAATATTCTTTTTTTCCCAAAGGTATCAGGACCCATTGGCAAAACCTGAAGACTCAGCGAGTATTTGAAATACTAATATATTGTTAAAAACAGGAGCTCTTCACAAAAGACACATCTGACATTTCCAAGGAGTGTCTGGTGAAATAGAGTATTTGGAAAGTGTCTGTTGTGAGCATGATAGAGGAAGTGGTTCAGAATAATATGTTATAGACAGGAAGAAGTTTCAGCAGGGACACTGCTCCACTAAAAAGGGAGATATTGATAGAAGCCAGCCTAAACCTGGTGCTATCCTTATTACCATTGTTAGCAGTTTCTGTAGTAATATCAATAATCATAACAATAATAATAACAACAATGATTAATCGATGTGGAATGGGCTGTCTGCAGCAGGTTCACTGCCCCACAGCTTTACCTCCTTGTTTACTTTTCTGTACATTGTGGGATCTTTGAAAACAACTACATATTAGAGGAAAAAAAAGGTTTACGTATTTTTTACGATTCACTGAAAAGCCTGTGTGGGCTATGAAGGCATGTACAGTCTAAATAGTGAAACAATAATTAAAGAATAATCCCTCACAGACAATCCAAACCAAGACCCTTTCCTTAAGTTCACAGCAATGATCCTAAACTAAGCCAGGGACAATTATTGGAGTGGAACCTTTTTGTGACATGTCACTACGGAGAAACAGTCCATTTCCCAGGGTATCTGCACTAATTACACAGGTATCTCACTCGTCTGGGTACACCTACAGGCTGACAAAATGTTTCTATTATGAAGATTTTTTAAGTACACAAAATTATTTGACATTGTTAAATATTTAGCTCAGTGTAGTCCTGTACGATGCTGCCAGCTTGGTGGGAAATCATAGAATCCCAGCAAGTATGTTGCAAAATCTTTGCTTAGAAAATTAAGCTTGTTTTTGCCTCTATCAAAATGGTACAAGTGTAGTTAATCTGCCCACGAAGAAATCACTATTACTTTGTCTGAAATGACCAGCATTAATGTTGTAGCAAGAAAGAACTGTGGTTCTTCTGTTGTACAGTGCAGACATCACAACAGACTCTGACAGCAGGGAAGCAGAGTTGTGAGGTGATTGAGGATGAGCCCTAGACCAGACTCTCACCGTCTTGTGTGTGTATGGAACCTTTAACAAAAACTGGTACCAAGAAGAGGTATTTTGACAAACAGCTTTCATGGGAAAAAAAAAAAAAATCTCTTCTTTCTTGTCTTTGCGTATCTTCACCCCTTTGGCCTTTACCAAACCATAGGGGTTGAGAGGAAAACCTTAGAAGAGTTTTATTCCAATTCAGCCTAGCACACTGCAGAAATGCACATAAAAGTGTGTTCATATTGTCTATCCTAACCTGCCCAGGAGACATGTGCCCTTACCTGAGCCATCTTTGGCCCACCTTCCAGGGCCTCCATTGACCACAGCAGGACTCATGAGCTTTTATTTATGGATTGAGCCAAAGGCTTGAGTCAGGCATGAGCAAAAAGAGGCTGACACACTTAAGGGAGGATGTTGAATAAGAACAAGATAACATTTTGTCAGGACATCTGTCAGAAATTGTATGTCTGAAGCTGATCTTGCCCAGGGGCAGATGATCCAGCTTTGCTTTTCTGTGACTCTGTGGTGTTCAGTGAGTCCCATGGTCAGGAGGAGGAAAGCTGGAGGAAGCCACATAGAACCTCAATTTCTCTGGGAGTTGTAACAGCTTAGAAAAAATATATCATGAAAAAACAGCTTTGGGGAAACCTGAAGAGTATCAGAAATTTAAATTTTGAAACTTGCCTGAGGCATCACTACTGGAAAAATCAAGCCGATATAACAAGTAATGGCTTGATGTGGGGTTATCCTTACATCTATGTGATATTCATTTGCACTAGAAGATGGTGCTGGGTGAAGAGGGGAGTGTGTGTTTTTTGCTACAAGATTAAATGCCTTTATGACAGAGCCTCATTAGAGGCTTTGGCAAACCACATCCTGAGCTGTGCCTGACACAAACTGGACCAAACAGGGCTTGTAAAATCACAGGTAAGTCTTTAGCCTTCACCTCAGCTATTTGCAAGCAGAACTTGCACAGTAATTTGAATGATTCAGAGGGTTTTAAATGGTTCTCATCATCCCATCCTCTACTGCTCTGTCTCCCTGTGAAACTATTTTATCACCAGATCCTTATCTGTCCTCTTCAATAACCTTGGTGCAAGGGATCACATCAGTAGGCACTCTAGTCTGCAGAATTTTATCTGCCTGTGGCATCAGTTATATCTCATCTATTAGGTTTCCTCGGAGCTATCTAAGGTTGTTTGCTTATTAGAGAATGTAATTTAAAGGTTGACTTTTTAAAACAGAGATGGCTGGGCCATACAGGTGGTTTGGGACTATATTCACAGAGATCAAGTCAGCCTGACCAGAAGCAGGGAGTCATTATCTAGAGACCTGTGGTGTTAGCAGGTAAAGTGTCTCATATGGTGACAGAGTCACTGAAACAGGACTTTGTGTGAAATTATGCAGTCAAGAACCAGGAGAAGGATCGCTCCTATGATGTGCAACTCCATCACTAATGGTAACTTCACTGCCAGAAGGGAGACAGACCTGTTCTCCTTTCTGAGAAGAGGTTCATCTACTCTGTCATCAGAGAGACCTGCTCATACACTGGACAAATAGGGAAAGTGAAAGGACCATTTACCAAGCACTAATGTGTGGCACTTGTAGGACATGTGTGTTTTCACCTGGAGTATAAGGCAGAATACTCACACTTTTTACCACCCTGCATTTGGGACTTGATTCAGAGACCCTGGAAACTTTTCACTGACTTCAGCAGAGTTTGGATCATATCTAAAAGCTCCTCATGAGTCTGGAAGGCGAAAAAAGATAAACTGACTTTTTCCCTTGGAAAGGTCTAGGAAAAGAGTTCAGACAGAGATAATTGGGATACTGTGGCAGTTGGGGGGTTTTGTTGTTGTTGGTTGGTTGGGTTTTACTTCCCTATGCCAACTCATAGTCTAATGCCTGGATTATTTTTAATGTTACAGTTTTCTTCTTGTTTTGATTTGTAAGGAGGACAACGCGCAGGGCTTTTGGCTGCAGGGTCCGTCAGGCAACTGAAAAGGAGCAACAGGAGCTCCTGCAGAGAAACACTGTCCATGGCCCAGCTGGCAGCCAGGGCTCCTGAAGGGCCAGGGAAAGCAAGCAACACTGGGGCAGGACAAAGCTGCAGAGCCATGCTCAGATGTCCCCTCCCCAGAGCCAGGCTGGGCAGGCACTGCTGTGAGGGGCAGAAGGTGACCAGCAGCTGCTGCAGCTGCCCGAGGTAACAGGGTGACCCCTGAGCCCACAGACTCACAGGGGAGTTTGCAAACCCATGGCAGCCCTTGTGGCTTTCCAAGGAGCTGGTCAGCAGGTTCCAGAAAAGACAGAGGTTTGATATGGGCTATTGAGAGCCATGATTTGTTTTATTCTGGGCATGTCTTTATAATCTGGGTTGTGTTCAGGCTGAACTACGCTTTTCTTTTCCATTTTTGAGAAAGGCCAGAGAGCAGGCTCCCGCTGTGAAAGCCCTATGAGCCAAGCTGCTGATGTGAAACAAGCTTCACATTTGTTTCCTTTCATATCCTTCTTCTTTAGAAGCACACAGATGCATTTAACAGGAACATACACCCTAAAAAGAACATCTTCAGAATAGTTGGAAAATCAAGATTTTTACTTTTAATGATTGCCTTAAGCAGCCCTGCTTTATGATCTTGCCTTAGAACTGACATCACACAACTGATCAGCCTTAAAAACGTTTTCACGCCTTGCTTCTTTTAAGATACAATGCTTTTTAATGGCTTTTCTACTAATTAGATGCCATGACTTCCCAATCTCTTGGCAGTCTCTTTTCAATGTATATCAATAAAATCAACAAGAATTATGGTCTTTTATTCGAAGTATGTTGATAAGAGATAAGCAAACACAGTGGTGCTGCTTTCTCCCTACTAACAGCCACCTCCAGCTGTGCCACTCCAAATACCAGATCCACTGTGTCACCCACCTGCCTGGGCAGGTGGCCAAGAGGGGCTGAGGTTGGGCAGGCCACTCAGTAGGGCTCAAGTGGCCAGGAGGATGGAGCAGAAGGCTATTGCTACAGCCTGGCCACAGAATTCTCAGCTGCTGAAGTGCACTGGAAATCTCACAGAGAAAACCACATAGTTTAGCTCCCCAGCTGGGATACAGCGGATTGATAAACCTGGTAGCTTTCTCAGAGGTGGAGAGTGTTGTGCAACTGCCACGATCTCCCTTAATCTCCCATTCTCACAGGATACTTTTCAGTTTGAATAAGGTGACAATAATACCAGTAAAGAAAAAAAAGACTACAGTTAGTCTGCAAGCATCTTCATTATCTAGATGTTGTCCATACTAAGCCCAGCTCTTGCACTCTCCCCTCTTACAAATGACTTTGCTCAAGCAGTGTCAAGCACTGACTGGGCTAATATCAATAGGAGTTATTAAGGGAATACACATAATCTCAGGAAGGAGTAAAAAATCATCCAGAACACTCCCTTGGATGCCTATTTTAAAATAAACTTTTACAGCCTCAGTTCTCCAGCAGTCCACAACTGGACCAGCCTAATGCCACAGCCTCAGGATTTGTCAGCTTGGCTTGCACTTAATATCAGCCTTTCTGTTCCTACACTGCAAGCTGTCTGATTATTCCTAGCTGACATAATTATCTGTGCTCATATTTTCCACAGTGTCTCAATACAACGCTCTGACATTTCAAACTGATAGTTTAGTTGAATTATGGCAACTGGTTATTTCAGTTCCAGGAGTGTGTGAGGCAGAGACACTGAGGATAAACACAGCACTTGTGCTTCCAGGGGAGGAGACAGATTCTGTTCTGCGGGTATATGAAGCTTTCAGAGGACTGAATTTCATCAGCATTTGAATCCTCTAGAAATCATGCTTCTTACATGCATTTCAACTTCAGACACTCCAAGATGGAATCCATCAAGATCACTTGTGGAAGCTTAGTCTAACACATGCAAGGAGAATTGGATATCCAGTTATTCCTTTGTACTAAAGAGGTATTTTTACTTTGTTTAGCTATCCTCTGTGCAGCCAGGAGTGCCAAGACAGCACACAGCATGGATCCCTATGGGAAGTTCTGTTTGGCTTTTACTTTTACTATCCACCAAAGAGCAACATTAGGTTTTATGTGTTAAATTATGTGTCTAAAGGACAAGTAAGCAAATAGGAAGCAGTAAGCAAGGATCATTGACAGATGGAGGCAGCCTAGTGAGCTGAACAGTGAAAATAGAGCCCAATGAATTAGCAACTCCCTACAACCATCAAGAGAAAAGAATTAAACCCCATGATGGAACAGCCCAAAGGGTCAGAGACCCATGCACTGGAAAGGGAGATAACGCCTAACAGGACACAGGACTTAGCACAGTGTACACAGGAAGGAGAATTAGGAACTTGTATAAATGTCCTACATGTGGTCAGGGGAATGTGGGGATGTGTGGGTCTCAGTTAGGGAAGTTGATGGGAAACACCAGAGATGGAAAAATGAAGGAATCGAGATGAACTGGGGAGGGATAACAAACACAAGGAAATAGAGAGTGGAAAGGAGATAAAATGGCCCAATTGAGTGTACGTTTGCTTGATGGAGTCCTGTTCTTCTACACCACCATCTATCCTGTATTTTCACTAGATCCTACTTCTACCTGTCTTCTGTGAGGGTGCATTCACTGTCCTGAGTGGTTTAGTATGAGTACTACCAAGCTTCAGACCAGACTAATAGGATTAGGGAGTACCAGCACCCAGAGGGGACCACAGTCCTCTGAGGCTCATAGTTCCAAGCTGGAGGAGACCAGGAACTAGATAGCAACTAGAGGACATAGTGTCTATGACGAGCTCCTGAAGTATGTGTGAAGTTTGTCCTGAGGTGACATACATTGTGTGTATATCCCAGTAGCAACCTTCAATCCTGATTCCTCAGAGAGGGGCAACAAGATGGGACTGTCTGTGCTGTTGATGTTTGTGTGAGTGCCAGTGGTGTTGATAACAGCATTGATTGCTTTTGTGCTGATCCATGGAACCAGTAATGTGCACATTGTGTGTATGTGTTTGTTTGCCATCAGGAATATGTGCTCAGCCTCACTACAGGCTGGACCTGTGAACAAGAAGCTGCAGCAACCTCACCCAAATCCCAAAACTCATGTTCAGGCAACCCTAGCACCATGAACTCACTGGAAATCCTCACTGAGAAAATTTTCCAGCTGTCCATAGGTAAAGACTGTGTCCCAAGAAGATTTTCTTTACAAGCCTCATTTTCAACTTTCAAAATGTCTCATGCAACTTGTGGAGAAACATCTGCCTTTGTATCTTTTCCAGGAGAATGGCCCAACACCCCTCTTTATTGAATTGTGTCTTATTTGGGAATGGAATGATGGTGGCTTGCCAGTTATCCTTAAATCACTCCTACCACCAGACAGGCTTGAAGATAAAGCAAGGAATGAATTTATTCAGGAATCCAAAGATCAGCATTACAATCTCCTTATTTAGAGGCAGCTGTGCATAAAGAAAGAAAACTTACAGCTGCAGAGAGATTATTCTAACACTGTTACCTGTTTTCTCCTGTTACAACTCTCTCAGCATGCTTTGTAAGCATACCTTTCAGCTGGAAACTTGTCTGTAAACAAGACCTAGTCCACAGTATGTATTTCATTGAAGGGATGTTTACTCAGGGATATGTATGTCCTTGAACACCTCTTTTCTCCCCCGAGGTATTTCAGGTCCTCATCACACATCTCCCATTCATGCCATTGCTTGAGCTGGGAAGCATTGGTGCCTGCTGGATAGGTGGGTTTTTCTGTTCAGACAAGGAAAAAATATCTTGGTGCTTACCTTGATGCATGTTTCTCCTCAAAAGCAGAGTAAGATTCAGGCCTCCTCACATTAATTTTTTATACACTGAAAACACCAGCTCATATCCATGTATAAGCTAAAAATCACAGTAGATATAAGCAGTGATAACACATGTAGTTATTTAGATCCTAACTGTGTTGAGACAAGAATTAATGGCTATCATATTATTTCAGGCTGAAAATGACATAAACATGCTTGGCATGAACCATGCCCCTGCAATACACCGTGATGCCATTCTCTTCCTTCGAAGGTGTGGATGTACTGGATGAAAGAGTTCTGGAAAACAATATTAAAACCAAAAATAATTCATCACACTCCATATTCTATTAACACAGTTTTATTTTTCATCTCTTCTCCCAAATCCAGGATTCACATTAGCCAATGCATCAAGCAGTCCCTGTGTTTAGTTCTCATATGTGACAGTGGTGACAACCCTCACTTGCAAAGTATCAAAACTGGTCGCTTATGACAAAAGTTTTTACTTCTTTTGTAAGGACTGTAGATATACTTGCAACTGTCACCTGAACAGGTGGAATAATCTTGGGTTGTTTGACATTAACCTGACCTCATCTCTGTGAAAAAGGGTTTTGACTTGGAAAATAACTTTTGTTTTTGCACAAGCACTGCTGGCTGGACAATGTTATACAGAAGGGTTGTCCTTGATAAGATTCTGGCGTTCAAATACACAGAGCTACCAAGAAAAAGCTGAGCAATCTGAGCTGCTGACATGTTTGAAAAGGAACAGAGTTGCTCTATTACTCGTAGTCACTTGGAGAGATGATGCAAGTAATTTTTTATCATGGTAGCAAAGATCCCACATCTCAAAGGCTTCTCAATTCAGTCCTTTAACACAACTGTGATGGAAAGGGTGATTTGAGAGCTGGGATATCTGGGTCTTTTCCTACCACACTTTCTCCTCCTTCTTACCCTCCTCTTCCTCCTCCTCCTCCTAATCCTCACCATCATCATCATCTGTCAATAGTCAACATCTGTTTTTCTAAAAATTTGATTCCCAGAAGACAAAGTTGTTTCGAGAACCCTTCCTGACACAACAAAAGATCAGGACCAGAGCAGGATCAGAGCCAGAGGGATCCAATGTTGTTTTAGGACTTGTTGTGGTAGTACACAGAACTGAATGCTCTAAAAGCATTTCAGCATGCAGGGCAGAGATAACAACTTCTCTTTCTTTCTACCTGCTCATCTCCCTTAGTTCTAGACTCCTCACTGCCAGGAGGCCTTTCCTTTTAGAATTCTTTAGGTTTGGCAACTATTGACCCTGTTCAGGCCCAAGATCAATTTCAAACTACAGGTGATGCCCACAGCTCATGCAGTGACTTAGAAAAACACCTTCTTGATACATTCTCACAAAAGAGCACATTCTTCATGAAGGACAGAAAGAAACACTGCTGTCTGCTGAGCAGGAGCCAAGTTTAGCATGATCACAGATCAAAGAGAGCTGTGAACCTCTCATCTTCCTCTTGGAAGGGTGCTGTCCAGAATATTTAATGCTTGTGCCCAAAAATTCAGTGGCAGATTTGTTTACAGAAGTATTTTCCAAGAGGTGCTTGGGCTGTGCTCAGCAGCTGCCCTTATCACTGGTGCTGGGCATACCTGGCATGTCTGGGTGATTTATTGGTTTGAACTGCCTTCTGCAGCCCTCCTGCTGGTGAGGCAGGGGCTGCTACAGCATGGCAAGGAGCCATAAAACAACAGCTGCAACACATGGCCACAGCTCCTGCCCCGGTTTGCCACACACTGCCAAAACAGGGTCGGACACACAGGCTTGTCAGGGGCTGGATAGGTGAGGAATACCACAAGGACATTTGTCAATGGCAAATGAAGAGTAATAATGTGCTGTAGGGAGATAAATGTAAATGGGGGGATGAGGTGAAGGTGTGAAACTGCAGATGTTTTGAGGAAACATCTGTTAATCCTTGAGGGGAAAGAAGTGATGGCAAGGATGCTAAGGAGGCAGTGACCAAAAGGATTACCTTGCTGGTTTCATGGCTTGAGTGGAGAGGGAAAGTTGGCAGACCACACTGCTGACACTGCAGGTGTCCGGGGCAGAAAGGAAGCGGGGAAACGTGTGCTGTGCCAGCCATAATAGCCAAGAGGAAAAGAGATAGTGGAACATGGAAAGAAATGCAAAGAAAATTATGGTAACACTAAGGTGGTCTAGTATTACATTGGATTATGGGTTTATGAGGCATGCATACATGTAGCAATTAGGAAAATGTCAGCAAATTCATAGTCAGGATATGTGTAAAAACTGAATGCAGATTTTGCATGATAAAGACTCTAATCTCAGTGTCCTTCAGTCATATTGAATGTAAGTGCCTCTTTTTAAAGTGTAAAAAAGACACTGTGGGGTTTTTTTCTCAACAATTTGACAATCAGAGAGTTCTTTGTGCATTTTGATCAGTGTGTAAAAATTTAGCTAGTCTCAGCTGAGAAGGTACATATAGCAAAGACATGTCACTTCCTTGCTCAGCATGCTTTGGTTTTGTTTTCTGTGGTCCAATACCTGAACAGCTAAACATGTCTGTCAAGCCTTTCAAATTGATGCATGGCAATAGAGCTGATAGTTTGTCTTTGAATCATTTTTGAAAAGTCTGAGAAGCCCTGATGACGCCAGAAGTAGCTGTTGTTTAACTGAGGTGCCATGAACAGCTGTCCTCCTGGTAAATGTCATGTTGTCTGTTAAACTTAACCACAAAAATAGTGGCAGTTGTAATATATATTACTTTTTTCATCCGCCAGTGAAATCACTGTGAAGTCTCACAAAAGGCATTACTGAAACAGATAAAGTATTCATTCCATCATCTGAAGAATGTTTTGTTATGCATGAGAAAATCAGTGACCCAACGAAAAGAGTAAAGAACCATTTGAAGTTTACTGTAGCCACATACAGGATCATGGGTAAGGGGCAGTGTCAGGTGTCAGGTGTCAGGTTTGACATTAAACTGGGCACTTGCATCCTGACTAACCTAGACTCTACAGTGAAATTCTTCTCATTGTGCTAAATAGCCCCACAGGTACATGGTAGCCTTAGGCTGCACTTCTTTCAGCAATCTAACAAACCTCTAGCAAAGATTGAGTTACCCATTGATTATGTGTCCAGCGGAAGGATACACCCCTAACACCAACAGCTGCTCTTCATAAACACGACTTTTTAATATCACTGGGCTTGTTTCAAATTGCACACGATGGCTGCCAGCAGGCTAACCTGAAATACCAGGCTTACATCAGGGCAATACCAAAAAAGGGGGCCACTGCTCTACTCCACAGTGTGCAGACACAATACAAGGCTTAAACATTTTTGTGCAAGCTTTTAGATTTATCACCATTTCCAGCTACATTACCCTAGTTTCTATTTCTGCACTGTTTTGGGAAGTGTCTTTGAAGGTAGTATAATGTCATACTAATTTTACAGCTGAAATCCTATTTTGTATGTCCTAAGGACAGCCTATTGATTGCAATGTAGCAATGGGTGCAGACAGGATGATTTTGAGGTGCTGAAGCCCCTACTTGAGACTCTACTTGAGACTATGTACCCCACACTCTGCGTGAAACCTGAGTCAGAAGATGTGGGGAAAGAGATCTCACAGCCAGTCTTGGGACATTTTGTTGGGAAATGTACTTCTACCAGAAAGATCCTTCTACTGGCTGTGGAGGTCTGGGAAATTGTAAGTCCACTAAGGGCTGGATTTCTTTATCATCTCAGTGTATTTTTCAGATCCTGTTCTCAAGCAGTGTTCTCTCTCATAGTTTCCCCTACAAGTGGGGAAACCTGAGCCCTTGGGAGCTTAATTTAATTTATTTTTTTCAAAGTGCTTGGCATTTGCAGTTCCTCTGTCCTTCACTGAGACTTGCATGCACTTGCCAGGTTTGATAACATGGATGTGAGTGTCATGTCCAAGGTCATACCATGAATTAATGTGAGACCTGGGATTATTGTTACTTTTTATGGGTGGACTGAGGATTACACCTGTGCTTAAGGCAATCTACAGCTTCTGTTACAGAAGTCTGCTTCTGTCTTTGTGCATGCCAAAATAAAACTGTTAAAATTCCTTATCCATATGAGCAGCCTTGTACTTGGAGGCAGGCAAAGCAGGCTGGGCTCTTGATTTCTTCATTTTGCTAGCGGCAACTCCTGACTCCTGCTGCTGGGGTCACAGTTCTGTACTTCTCTCAGATAGCAGTTATCTCATGAAAAATGCCTCCCTTCTAAAAGGAATCCTGAAAGGGTTTTTTGCACATGTACTCATACTCACTGGTGGAGGTAGGTACAGTAGGGTAAAGATATGAATTCAAACAGGCAGGTAAGTAGGGCAAATGGGGCACCAAAATTCAGTGTTACTGGGATTGCTTCTCTCATGTACTTTGAACTCAGGCAATCACTTGGATCCTTTTGTCACTACAACCCACAAAAGGTTTTATTGTTGTTAAGTGAAGCCTGCTTAGCTTTGTAATGACTAATTTTGGTAGATTATGAAGGTAGATTTAGTTTTGGACTGAAGAAGTCTTAGCATGATCCAAAAACAGCAGCTAAAGCACAGTGAATGAGTATTTCAGCCAAAATGGGAAAGGGCAGAGATGGGGCCATGAAACAGCTGCTAAGAGCAGTGGCCTTCTGTGAGCTGTGATATTTGCTGGCCATGTAAGTGGAGGAGTGAAGAAATGATTTCTGCTTTTCCAACTTCGTTTGTACTCTGAAAATATATCCAGAGCTCCTTTTGGCTCAAGAGTCACCATCCAGTTCTCTTTTTACTCAGGGCATTTCTCAGTGCTGTGTCACCACGTCTGCAAAGTGAACCCTGAGATATGGGCCCATTAAGTATGCAGAGAAAAGCAGCCTGGGGACTGGATTAATCTGCCTCAATGTGAGTGGGACACAGGATGGAGAGGGGGAGAAAGGGAAAATATCCCCAGGTTTTCCACACAAAGTTTGGTGTTAGAGATTTTGGAGAGAGTTGGGTGTCTGAATTTTCAAACTAAGGCTCATCTGCATCATTTATCCAAATGTGGCATTGTGTATATTGGGGAAAGAGCTCCTGCCTGTGCTCTGAGCTCTGATAGCTACCAGGCCAAGGGGTATCAGCTGCAGAGACTGGGCATGGGACAGAACAAGCATTTGGGATCAAAAATAGCTGGAGAAATTCACAGAAAGAAAAGAAAAAGAAATTGATCAATTATTACATTTATTTGGCTTGTGTCTCAGAGACTTTCCAGCCAAAAATCTGTGGTAATTCAGGAAACTCTTCTGGGATAGATATATTCCCAAACGTGAACTACTGGCCATTGCTGGAAGCAAGAAAATAGGCTAGGTTAACCTACATCTCACCCAACACAGGCATTTTTATGGCACACTACTCAAAGCAATGGCATCTCATTCTGAGTGAGGTGCATTTCACATAAATTCAGTCACCAGAAGTTAGTTGGTGCAGACAGGACACAATCCTACATTTAAGCATACCCTTCCCCCAAGTATGGGGGGCCTGGGTGTGGAATTTTATGTGCAGGTGTCTAATCTGGAAGGCACTGGTGTGACCTGTGGCTGTGAAGGGCCAGAAAAAGCAGATAGACTGATGCCTGGCTAATGCAGCCGAATCCCCAGTTCATAAGAGCAAATGCTAATCCCATCTTCCTCACTGTGAGGACCTGCAAAGTGTTTGCAAAATATTGACTACCAGTGCAATCTCCACAGGTGCCCTCTTCCCCTCTGGCTCTGCTGCTAAGTCTCTGGCAGTCAATATCATATGTACAGAACCTACCTCTAAATCCCCCAAATTAGATTAAAGGCTCAACAACATCAGTTTTAATCGCTGTGCTACCTATCACGAACACAATCATCAGGACAGCAAGGTCAGATTCCCATGTATATCTGTCAGTAAAACTCTTTCTTTAGTAAAGACAGTACCAGTGCAAACTGGTTAGATTTTTGCTTGTTAAACCTATCCTGAACATTTACTTCCTTCTTGGATGCCCACACTCTGGCATCTTCTGTGACTTGCAGAGAGTGGCAGGATGAATCCTGATTGCAAGGGATCAGTGGTAAAACTTCTAACTCATTGCAGTGAATGGCTAGAGACACCTTGGTACGGTTTCCACAGGAGCTGCTTTTTACAGTTTGCAGCATTTCCTTTCCATTTCTAAAGCACATTTGGACTATAGGATCTTAAAGCTCTTTTCCAACCCAAATGATTCTATGATTGTGAAGCAGCTCTTGTACACACACATCCCATTGCCTTGGAATAGAGAATTGGTTGAAATTCTTGTTTCCTGCCTGTGCCTTAGTCATGGAAGCAGCAGGGCTGGCTCTGGGGCTACAGACCCATGGAGATGGCAAGGGGGCCTGCTGTGCCACCACTGCTGTGGGAGAGAGGCCTCAGCCCCCATCCCTCTTCTTAAAGCCTAAATTACAGTACCATTCTATAGCTGAGACACCTGGAGATGTCTCTGCTTCTGACAACATCCACAGGACTACCTTTCCTCTACCATTAGCCCACCACCCTTTTATATTTCAGAAGCGCTGGTGCCCTGAGCATTGGGGCTTTGCCCTCCCTGTCTCAAGGAAGCAGCTCAGCTGTTACCTGCTTCCAGGAGCACAGGATCAGGGCCAGTAGCCTGACATGTTGCTGATGTTTTAGCTTTCTGGTACCATCGTTTTTCAATCAGTCCTTTCCCTGGCGAGGATCCTCAAGAGTAAAGCAACATCCAAAATGAAATTGGGACGGTTTAACTAGGGGGATAATGGGGGGTAATCAGGTTTAGAGGACATTTGATCTTTTCAAAGAGAAAAGCATTAATTTTTACATTAACAGGTCTGTAATCCACCTTCTCAAATTTTTAGGTGAAGTGTGCTGGGAGGCCACATTTACCCCAAACTAGTCCCCAGTTGCTGGCTGTGTACACCAGATACAAATGTGTTCTACAGTCAGGCTGACATCTGGGGATTAAACATGTCATTAGTGCTCAGAACCTTCTGGACTGGAGCAGGGGACAACCATCGTTTATCCAGGTTGTTTCTACAACATCAGCCGGACCTTTGAATCCTACAAACAAAAAAATTGGCTAACATGAAAAGGTTGAGGCTTTCCAGAGCTCTCCAAACATGTCTTAACTACCTCATTTTTGCTGCTTAAACAGCTTTTCATAACTGTTTATTGTTCTGGGAAATGTGAAAGGGCTGTTTACATGGTAGCTGAAGGAACATGAGGCAAAAGGCCACTAGATCTAGGATGAACAATACTTTTCCCAGGAATCTGGGGCATATTTCTCTTATCTCTCTAACCAAAGTCTCTAGGTCATGCTCCTCATCCATGGTGCTTGGAAGCTAGGCATTTCTGCAGGGATAAAAGGAAATGTGTGAAAGTAATTTTCTCCCAGAGGCTTGACTCAGGCTGTCAAATCATGTTGCTTGGCAGAGGCCGAGAACATGCTGTTGTGAGCTTTTTAATATTAGGATGAATGTCTCAGATGCCAACTTCTCATTGGCTTGGAGTTAAAACCATAAAACCTGACTGGGCTCCATGTCAAACCATAAATCAGTTTGTCATGTCAGAAAGCCTGGTGCATGGTTTGTGTTGGTATCCAGTCTCTGCAGCTTGACCCACGCTTGCTGTCCAAATGAACTGCTCAGAGACAAGCTGGGAGGTGATGCTGTCTCCTAAGGACTATTGCTCAAGTGGTGCTCTGAAAAAAAGAGAGAGGAGGGAGATGAAAGGAATGGGGGGTTCTTCAGGACCGTGGAAGTAATAAATAAATTCAGCAAAGAAATTGAATTCTTCATCAAGTACTGCTGCTTCAGCCAGGAGGAGGAACAACCTGCAACCTCAGTTCAATAGCACAGTACTTGTTCAGATAAGTATGTTGTTGTGTAAGGGAGAGTCCATTTGCCTGCGTGCAGAAGCTGCCTGATATTATTTCTTCACCTCCCCATCTTGAAAAGAGGTTTTCCTTTTCCTCCCCTTAAAATAGTTCAACTTCATATCAAGGACCATGTCTCTGTTACAACTTTCTCTGCAGAAGTACACTGAAATGCAGAGATGGACCCAATATTGGCAAGGAGGTGGGCAGGTTGCAACCCCACCTCGACACTGAGCCTTTCTTGGTCAGGTTTTCCTCCACAGCCAGCAAGATGCTGCCTGTGGGAGCTACTAGAAGAGCTTTTTTTAATCTCAAACTTCTTGCTTTTTGTTGTGTACTTTTGCTGTGTCCCCTTCACCCAGCATCATACCTACATTGCAGCGGGAAGGAAGCCCTGAGCAGAAAGCTCACCCCTGAGATACAGCTCTGCTGCCAACACAGACTTACTTTGTGATCTCAGGCTAATCTCTAAAGTTTCTGCCTTTTGTAGTGAAATGTCACTACAGCTCCCTGCTTGAGGAGGTGCAGGGCTAAAACAAGGCAGGACATAAGACACAAACTACCCTGCAACAAGGCTGCACACCCAGGGTGGACAGACAGACAGATGAAGGGGAGTTGCTGTTTGTTACATCCACAGAGCTGTCAGCACTTCTTAAGATATTTCTGTCAATCCCAAAGGCCTGACAAATGATCTGATTGATAAATTAGAGTTGTTCATATCTCAGCCAAAATATTGAGCCCTGAAATATCACCATCTTCTTGGGGGCCCTTGCAGGACCTCCTTAAGGCAGGTGACTGCATTTTAAGGTCAGACACTCCCAAATGATGCAAAGTGATGGGCTGGAGCCACTCAAGAGCACAACCACCCTTTCCTTCGGGCCCTTGTGCAGCTCTAGTCATGATGCCTTAAAAGGCTGGCAGCACAGAGATGCTGCAGTCCTTATCTCCTGCTGCTGGCTGCTGCTTTGGAGATATTATATTTATAGCTCACTCGAAGCACAAATGCCCAACTGTCTAATTACGAAACATAGAGTTTGGGCAACCCAATAAAGAGGCAAGTCCGTCCCTGTCCTCTCTCATTTGCAGACTCATGAGCAGAGGCAGCACTGAGCTGCAGCAAGGTAAGACAGTGCCTTGTTTTGCTTTTCACTGTCTTTTGAGCCCTTTTCTCCTTTCCGCCTGCCATTTGCAATCACTTCTGTGTAGGCATCTTGCTTTCTCAGGAGAAGAGTGAATTTTAAGACATTTGTTCCTTTCTTGCTACCAGGGCACACACAGAGTCTCTCTTTGTATTTCCAGTCTGCTGTTGGGGACCAAGTGCTAACTAACAGCTGCTCTTTAGTTTCTTCACTAATAAGACACTGTCATGTTTTCATGTTATCAAGGAACACAACCATATCTAACTATAGACACTTTCTTGGTTTGAATAGCAAACTGAAAGACTTCAGGCAAAAGCTTTTGATTAGTTTTTCGGGGTTTTTTCCCTCTATCAGCATATTCTTCTTTATGTTGAATGTTTGAAAAATGAATAGATAGTGGAAAAAAAGGAGGACAGACAAAAGGAACATTTTACTTTTTTCCACTCTCTCAGACCATTTCCTAGTGGCCATGAAAAAAATATAGGAAAATTACAGGCGATGCTTGCTGATTTCATGTTTTAAACAATTACTTGCTATGGATTACAACAGCTGTGAGAAAAGGGAAAACAAAGCAAAGCAATGAATCATAACTGGGTGGCAAAGCAGAAATTCATCAAAACTAGCCTGTAAAATAGCATTAGCAATAACTGCCAAATGCCAATTATCAGGCTATTGTTACTTCAAATCACTTTTAACCTCATCTCACGAGAGCATTAATTTTCAAATGAAGCCAATAAAAGAACACCTCTTAGGAAAAATAAGATTGTTTGTGCATTTGTATACATTTGTTTGGATGCATTTACACATACATTTTTATTACAAGTATTCTTATAACCAAAGGCTTTTAAATCCAAGGATCACAAAATGTGGCACAAAGGTAAGAAATATTAATTTATTTTTAGCCTAAATGCTAAATATCTCAAAAGTTGCAATGGAGTTTCATTACTATTTCATTATTTAAGAAATTAAATGAAAGAAAGTTTTTTCAAAATGCTAAGCCCTTCACAGGCTTTGACATGTTCTTGTGTCCCTGGTACCCTGAGGAGCAGGACTCCCTAGAGCTGACCCAAAGCCAGTGCTTGTAGGAGAGGACAGCCCACTTCAAAGTGTTTGGCTTTGGGCTCAGAACCTAAGTGAGGATTTCAAAGGCAGAAGGGTAGATCCCTAGATGGTCTAAAGCTGCTGGAGATCCACTGACTTTAGATGAGGGATAGGTGTTTATATCAGGTGCTGTTGGTGGAGAAGTTTGCTATGGTCCCAGGGCTGTGTCTCGGGCTCTGCCATGGCAGCATGTGCTTGGCAGTGCCCCTGCAGGAGATGGGGCTGTGCCTGAGCCATTACGCACTCATGGTCTCTGAAGTCAAGTGGCCACATCCAAAACATGTCCTAGGGATAGGATTTGCTCTTAAGCCATGCCCAGGTGAGAGAGCCCATGGCTGACTGAGTCTCAGTGCCTGAGAGCATCCTGGTGTCCTGTTTGATTTATGAGTACAGACAGCCTCTGAGGGTGCCTCCATGTATCCAACCACACCTGTGATGGGGACTCACTCCATGATGGATGTCCTCGATTGATGCATATCCGGCTTAGCTTTCCAGGCTTATGCTGGTGGGGGCTGTGACAGTCAGTGTAGATAGTGCTGAGACAACATGCTTAGGGACAAGTTTGCCCCACCTTTCATGTCGAGAGCAGCACATAACTTAAGTGGGAGAAAAAGTAAAATACCAAATTTTCTGCACATGCACCTATCTTGTCTTGGGGCTTACTGTCCCCACATGGATGCCTGGGAAGGCTTTATGTCTTCAGACAGGACCTCCCCTTGTGTCCTCGTTCTCCAGATCTGCACAGAGCTCTGATCTTCTGCTCCCCAGCACTGGTGAGCTGAGTTTCCCAAGTTACCTGGAGCAAAAAGGTAGCGTATCCCACCACAGAGTGCAGCGTTTCAGAGGGACACCAGTGGGAGATGGCAGCTGCCTTCACTCATCTGGTTATTACAAGGTCTTGCTATTAAGCTAAACTGATGTGTCTCTGCAGCAAATTGTGCAATAAAGAAATTATGTACAAAACGATTATTTTTTATAGAGTAGTCTCACTTCACCCATACTAGAAATTTTCTCATGTCCTCAAATTCTTTGTCTATCTTCCAAGCCTCAGGCTAAAACAATAAAAATAAGAAAATTATCCTGGTTGGGCACTTAGTGTTAAAGTATTGCAGCCACTGGTGTATTGACAGTGTTCTCTTTTCAAAACAAGAAGCAGAAGCAGCATTCCAATCATGTACAGCAAAACACAAGAGGTTTTTTTTTACTGTGTTGGCCAAAGGTCTTTAGCTGGAATAAAATGAAGGAACATACATACTAATGCAGTGATTTTTCACTGGATTTGAATTTAAAAGTGAAATTAAACAAAAAGACCCAAAGCCTGTTTCCAAAGTGAAGCCATTCTAAAGGCAGTCTTTCCAACAATAATACTTTGTTCTTACCTAGCGTTTAAAAATATGATTAATGGATGAATAACTTTACTTTTTCCCTTCCAAACAGCAAGCCATCAGAACAAGGCAGAGCTTTGACTACAGCTGGCAAGAGGTTGTGAGGGGCAGGCTCATTCAAACACTTCTTTAATACAGAAAATGTAAAAGACTATTTTACGAGGAAGAAAACCAGAGAAGGAAGTGAATGTGAATACTGACTTGCGGGTGAAATCCTGGCCCCACAGATATCAATGGGAGTTCTCTCAGCAGCATCCATGGATTTTAGCAAAACTCAGATCTCTTTCTTTTCCTCCTAATTTTAATAGTGCCAAACTTGTGTAGAGTTGTACCACAGAGGTACGTTTTCATATTTTTTCTTACCATTTTTCCTTTTGGTAGCTGTGTGCTGTCTAACCAAAACACAGACACTATGACACAGTTGTTTTTCAGTTAGATGAATTATTACTGACTGCAATATTTTATCTTAGCCTTTATATCATATTGAGTACAGTTTCATGCTGATAAATCTCAAGCTGTTTCAACAATGTTCACCAGATAGCATTGATTAGCTTTGAGAAGCATAGGTCATATTACACTGAGTCCTAGTTCTTCTGAAAGCAGCTGGAGCAATTTTGCCTGGTTTTGCTCAACTGCCTCTGACAAACATGGAAGGAAGACTACTACAGACATTTCAAAGGGATCCATCAGCTTCATAAAACTTAAAATGCTCCTGCTGCAGGTTGATTTACTGGCTGCCATTAAGACACACCACCCAGAAGTAGTGAAACAGAAAGAGCTGGAGGAAAAACTATTTTCCCTCTATTTCACTTCATATTTGCAGTAATATTTCTTTATGAAGCCACTTGTAAAGGTTCTGTCTTATAATATTTTTTTTTCCTGTAGTGTCTGTGGAACTTCCATATCACAACATATTAGAGGAAAGCTCTCCTTTAAAAAGGAAAATAAGTACTTTGTCATGAGAACAGAATGGGCACATACCTGGGGACACAAGTTGTCTCACATACTCCATAAACAAAGCTAGTAGGCTTTCAGATCAGCATATTCCCTGTCAAGCTGAACAGATTTTCACCAAAGTCTTCCTAGAAATTTGCATGTTTTCTGTAGGAGGACAGCAGACAGCATTGACTAGTGCTCCTTTTTGGTAGTCTGTGGCTAAGGAAGCAAAGACCGGCATGTCTAGAGATTACCATATGAAAGCAGAAATACCTGGAAGCCATAGATGTCACCACACAGAAGCCCATTATTCTGTTATTTATCCCATTTTTTAAATGCTGGGTATCCTAATTTCCTATGCATGATTTCCATTGCAACACATCTCCCAGCCTCCAGCATTGGGCGTAGAAGGCAGCAGGGCACCCAAGGGGTTCGAACACTAATTATAGCACAAAGAGAGAGATACAGCATGGCACTTTTGGCACAGAATAGTAAAAGAGAGGACGTTATCAGAACAAACTCTGTTTGTTGTAGTTTTCAACTCCACTTCGTAAGCCCCAGCTCAGGAATTAGCATGAGCACAGGTTAAAACACATTGTGTGCTGGGTGTTCACACAGCCTGCATTTCACATGGTAGAGTATTTGTTCTCTCAACATCCTTTTAGGGGAGAAAACAGCACTTTTTCCTAATTCAGAAAAGAGAAGTAAGAGCCAGACCTGAGGGCAGCTGTGCCTCGTTTCTGCCTTTTCCCCCAGTGTTTACTAATGCAAATGTAGGGTGGATCTGAAGCTTACTAAAGGAAATAGCAAAGAGCTCTGTTTTCCAGGGCATGCTCAAAGAGAAAGCTGGCAGAAGAAGCAGTGTGGGCATGGCTGTGGGAATGCTGTAGGGACCCAAGCAGAGCAGTCTGCTTTCCTCACAGGCTTTCCTCTGCCCTCTCCTGCAAGTGAAGTTCCCACTGCCTGCAAGTGCTGTGTTTGCTGCCAGACAAGCCAGCCCCTTCCCATGTTTTTTTTTCTGGATATGCAAGTGTTAGAAAATCTTCCTTGCATACGAGGAGTCTGGATTTCTGGAAATTCTTCTGGCTATAAGGAAGAGTCAGCACCCTTGTGGACAGGAACTTCAGGGACAGCCAGATGGGCAGTCCTCAGTCATGTAAGGCATTTGCATTGTAGCAACCCAGCAAGTACTCGCTGGACTTTATGGTTAGACATTAGGGATAAATAAAAGGTCTAACACTGCTTCGTAATGTGAGTTCTGACTCCTCTCTAATGATTCAGAAAAATTACTTATCTGCCAGCATGAGACACATTATCTTCAAAACAAGCCATTGTTACAAGTCTTTCTTTCGTTTTACTCACAACACTAGAATTGCATTCACATTAAGACAGCAACTCTACTAGACAGCCATGTGAGTACAAACTTGGCAGGGACAAACACAATCCATGCACCTATCAGGCTGACAATGGACAGTATATTTTTTCAGCCCTATGTCAAGTGTTAGACATGAAATTCACATCAGCATCGAAATGATTACTTTAATCCTATTATTTAAAGGGCCTGAGCACTTATAGGTTTCAAAGTAAGCACAGACCTAAGAGGATCAACAACAAGGATTCTACTTCAAAGTGTACAATCTAAGATCATATATTCAATTGTAATATAGGTCTGAGCCTATGTCTCAAATCTTCTCAGTTTATCTGTAGTATATACAAACAGTAGTTGAGAAGAAAAATAATTGTTGCCATGCAGAAGGATCTTTCTGCAAAATAGGATGTCCCCAATCATGGTCAGATTGGAGAGGGTGACTGTTTCTACTTACATCAAAATATTATGAATCTGAAGGAAGTAATCTGGGAAGTGAGTTGCGACTGTTTGCTTCTTTTGGATACTAGGCAAGCTGAAAGGTTTGGGGAATGATAGGGTCAACAGACAACCAGTCCTCAAGGAAGAGATGACTAACAGAATAGGCTAGATCAGCTCTGTTTTTTTTTTTTTACTTCTGTGTTCATTGTGAGGAACTTGGAGAGCTTCCTGCAGCTTCTTTATGGGTATTGTCAGAGGATCTATTTCAAGCTGAAGTGTCTGTAGAAGAGGTATGGAGCAAATAAACAAAATGAAAAGGAAGAAAATGTTAGAATCAGATGGTGTTCATTCAACAGATCTAAAGGGGCTGAAGGATGAATTAGCTGAAATAATAATAGTCCATGGCCTCTGATTTAAAACAGACTTAAAACTGAGCACCTGAATGTATCCAATACATCACTGGCCTTTTTAAATGGTTCCAAAAAAAACCCCAGAATAAAAAGAGCCTAGTAAGACTGACAAATTTAGCAGAAATCACTATGCAAGGTAGAGAAAATGGGTAAATATGATACATTGGGAGAAATTCAATACAGCCTGGTAAGGAGAAATCATGTTCTACAAATCCATCAGGTTCATGTAAGATTGTAAACAGCATGGAGATACAGGAGATCTTTGGCTGACAGCATCTGCTTAGTTGTCTTTCCCATGTATTCAATAAGGGCCCTCACCACACACCCTTGAAAACACTTCAGCAGTAATAGGATAAGAGGGAAGATGTTTGCATGTGTTGCATAATCAATTGAAAGATAGGTTTTACAGTAAAGAGATTAATAGGAGATTATTAGTGAAAATTCTTCTAAGACCGAGAAACAGAAGGATCTTAGGCAACAGGATGAGTGGGCACTAGAACATCATCTTAAATTGAATGTAGATGAGCATAAACCAGTGAATGTGGGGGGAAATGTAACTTTAGCCATAAAGTAATGGTTCTGAGATGCCTATCTGGGTGTGGAATTTAAAAGGTTATACAGGTTTACAAAAAAAACAAACACCCAAACAACAGAAAGCACACTGGTCAAAAGCAGCCAAAAAGCCAACTGAATGTTTAGCCACATCATCTGAAAAACCAAATTGTCATATTGGAAAAAGTTTGGGGAAGAATGATAAAACACTGGGAGTAGTTTTCATACAGACTGTATAGGTAGACTGGGACTCCCTGGCCTAGGAGAGAGATGGCTAAGGGGAGATTAATGATAAAGATTGACAAAGACATGAACAGCCTGCAGCATGTGCATAAAGATCAGTTGCTCATTATCTCTCCAAAGGTAAGACCTGGGAGGCCTCAGATGAAACTAGTGGGTAATATGTTCAAAATTAACACAAGGACGGTGGTTCTTCAGCAACACAGAGTAGAGCTATCTGTTACTGGAAACCGTGAATTTCCTTTCAGGCAATCAGGAGGGAACTGCAAGTTCATGAAAGTGATATTCAGTATGGATACTGCCTCCAGGTTGAGAAATCCCCAAGCCAAAATTTGCTGGAGGCTGGCAGAGCATTATGAAGAGATATCATTACATTATCTTCTCACTTTCTTCCCAAGACACTTCCCAAGAGCAGGATAACAAATTGGAGGAACCCTTCTGTTCAGTAATTCTCATATTGCTATGGTGTGATCTGAATAACTACAAATGACAGGTTATGCCTGACACTCTTCATCCTTTAAAGGCATGAATTTTAGACTGAAAATTTTGTCTGAATCTTTCTTTCTTTGTCTTTCTTTTCCTTTCTTCCTGCCTGCCTGCCTTTATACATCTGTGTTACATCTGTGTTTGGCTGACAAAACTTATCCTCATTCGACTTTGGAGGTTGCGGACTCCTAATGTTAATCCTTGAGGGCAAATTAGACAAAGATCTGCCAGGCATGAGTTAGACATTGTCATTTCTGTCTTGGAAATTAGTTAGATAAGTTCTTAAGGTGTCTGCCACCTGCCCAGTTTTTCAAACCTCTCTTTGCTCAGTTCCTGAGGCCTCTGAGGTGGGCTGTCTGATAAAGTGAAATGGTGGTTTCAAACACAGCTGTTGGTCATTTCCAGAGGGTCATAAGAGATATCAGGGATGCAGGCAGAAAAAGAGCTAACAGGAGCAGAAGGAAGTTATTCACACAGAAGTAAGGTTTTGGAGAAGAAGCCATCGGCACGTGGGGCAGTGGGAGGGTGAGGACTGTTGAAAAGGGATTTTGCCTAAAAATATTGAAGCATGCTGCTGGGAACACCACAGGGAATGGGAGCTATTTTTTACAGAATAGCAAGTCTCTTGTGCTATCAGAAATATGGAATGATTTGGGTTTTTTTGAATAATCAGTGTGTTTGTTTCAGGTGCCTGGAACAGGGAATAATAAATCATTATTATACTGAAATTAATAAATCCTAAATTAAGGGGTAGGTATTTGCCAGTTCAGAAGACCAGCAATTATTGCAACCTCTGTAATTTGACATCCCAGATTCCATCTGCAGGGGTAGGAAAACCAAAAGGCTTTTCCCATCTGTCATATTCAGGCCCCAGACGACAGATTAATCCAGAGGAAAGGAAAGAAGCAACAGCTTCTCTGCACCATCATAATTTAGAGTCATCTAAAGACCACTCACCTGTTGTTGGAGGTTCTCTCTATCCCAAAGCACTTCCAAAGACATATTACTAAAATCTCTACCCTTGGTTACAGATGAACAAGCTATGCAGCTGAAGGCTGTAGGGAACACTTTGAATCCAAAGAAGTGTGAATATGGCAAAGACCAAAATGTTTCACTCTTGTTTCTTTAAAAGTAAAGACACAATCTGTTCCTTAGTGAGGGGAAAGAAGAAGAAAGAATGGTAGACAAAGTAGGGAGAAAGACTGTATTCAGTCAGACAAAAATTGTTGTCTTCCACTCTCTTTGTCACAACTCTTCATTATTTCTTCACTCAGCAGCTTGGTGAGGGCTGTACAGGGTGGCTGCCTCACATGGTGCAGATAGCTACTGCTGGGGGAGTTGTTTGATGTGCTGCCTTTATCCTGTGATGGCTTGTATGACTTTTTTCTAATCCATGAGGGCCTGGGATGGATCTCCTGACAGTGCTCCTTGTCCACTGAAGGACCTGTCAGTCCTTAGCTTTCAAAGCTGTTGAAAAATCAGCTGTCAACAAGAGGGATTTTGCTTAGCAGATATCAGTTCCTTTAAACCCGAGGCTGCTCCTTGAAGCTTCCTCTGGTGTTCTGTCTGCTCCTTCATTGAGCACCACTACACTTCTCTGTGATCAAATTGTGATCCTCTACACATCAGTGACAAAAGCTGTCTGCTCAGCTGGGAGAGAGGAAAGCAGCAGAAAAAGGGACACAGTGGTTTTTCTGCCTGGTTCACCTGTTGCAAACCCTCTCTTACATCTCAATTGTCTGCAGAGAGAAGGGCGTAGGAGCAGTTACACAGATAGTGCCAGACCCCATTTTGACCAGTGTCTCAGTGCCATATTCTTAGGGACATCTCTTTCAGGAGATAAGATTTCTCTAAATGAAACTGGGGCTAACTGGAAAAAAGATCTGAATAACTTTAAAAAATTATAGAAATCTGTGTCCAAACTGGCCATAATGGTCTAAAATGCTTTCAGGTCTATCCCAGGCCATGCTACCACAGAAACACACTTGGATTTGAGTCTCAATCATCCATCTTATCACATAGCATCATATTATCCTTCTAAAGATAACTTTTCCTATACAAAACCAGAAGTTCTTTGATGCTACTGAACCATGGCACCTTTCTCTAAATTGCTGAAGAAAATTGTTTAACACTCTATGTGAAAACTATTCAAACATATTAAGAAAGCAAACATGGAAGTATTTTTATTTTGAAAGATTAGATTGGGATTTGTGAACCACTGATCTTTTCACTTTGATTTAGGCTAAACATCCTCCCAAAAATAAGTCTTGCATCATCCCAAACCAGACAGACTTTCTGTGTCTGCTTCAGCTGGAGTGGTTTTAATGGATTCTCCAAAGATGTCTGTAATTCCCTCATCAGAATCTGTGAAACCCTGATACTTCTTACCTCATTTGTATTTCTACTTGAGGATCAAGTCACCTAAGGGAAGAAAGGAAGATCAGAATACTACAAAAAGCCTTGTGACCGGCAGATTGAATTGGGAAAAAAATACAAACTGAAAATATATTTTTATCCTTTGCATATTCCTCCTTATCTTGGGGGAAACTACATATGTGTGAGCATCTTATGAGAATAACATTTCAGGAACACTTAATATTGCCTGGCTGTTATTTTAGGTTTCATGAACTAAAATGCAACATCTGCACTAGTCTATACTGCTTTCTAAGCAGTAGTGCAAAAATAGCAGCTCTCCTAAATGCACCCTCTTGTATTCAATGTAAGCCTGTGTTTCATGGGTTCAAGCATCAGAAAGGGATTAGTTGAATTCTGATAAAGCAACAGTTTCCAGGATAAATTGGTGGAGTAAAGAATCAGCCAGTAACCTAGTCATTTTCAAACCTGAAAGAGTATATTTTCCCCTCCCCTGCTCTCTCATTTCTTCACGTCTCAAGCTGGGGGAAATAGAAATATTCCACTTCCATGTGTCTCTTTCCACCACTTTTCTTAGTTCATTCTTTTCAGCCAGAACAAGAGATAAGTGACAGTTATTCCAGCATCAGTCCAGTCTCTGAAGTGAAACTTATGAAAGCTTAGTAAAATCATTGAGAAGTCCTGCTATGACAATGATACTTGTTCCATCATTTTTTTCCCATAGGTGAGGTACAGAATTCTACACATAGAATTAAACCTTCTAAACACAGAGACCACTGAAGAACAAGCAATAAATGCTATGTAAATGCTTTATACATGAGGAAAATAGAAAACATAGGATATGTTTCTAAATCACTGAATAGCACTTACATTTCCACTCTTAAATTCAGGCCCCCTATTGGAAGCACCACCCCCTGT
Organism: Climacteris rufus; assembly: GCA_013398175.1. NCBI lineage: Eukaryota > Metazoa > Chordata > Aves > Passeriformes > Climacteridae > Climacteris > Climacteris rufus. The sequence goes on from VZRZ01006598.1 coordinate 576,583, forward strand.
TCTCATTGCATTGTCTCCTCCGAAGCCTTGAAGATGCCTGGTCTCTGCTGAGTTAATCCAATGAAATAAAAATAAAATATAATACACACACACACATATATATAAAAGAGGTGGGTAGCATCATAAACTTGTTAGTGAAAGGGCCCCTGCCCTTTCCTTCCCATCTCCCTGACAATTAATGAAATTTGGGGCTCTCCCACCTACGCACACCTGTTGGATTTGAATCTGGTGGGAAAGGGGCTGGGGTAGACTGCCAAACACTGATGAATATTTACTTGCCAGATAAAATGTGGAATGAGTGGTCCTGAAGAAGGGTAAGAGGTCTGATGCTCCCCATACCTTCCCTAGTAGTGTTTGATGGAGTGCATGCACCTCATCATGGGATGATGAAGGTAACCCTTCCCTGTTCCTTTCACAGCTCCATGCAGTCTTGATATGACTGCAGGGTGTCGAGTCCCATAGTGAGCCCACACATCAATGGGTTTTAAATTGGCAGAGGCTCTTCTGCCTTCATGGAATCAGAGGTGTTATATTAAATTAGACAAAAGTTATCTTCCTTAAGTCAAACCATGACCTGCAACAGATAAACTAAATCATTCCAGTTGGAGCCAGTATACATTTAAATTTATAATTTTGGAAAACACTTGTCTTGTATGTCCACAGGATACATCAAAAAATCTGTCAGACTTGTTGCAGTAGCTGTCAATGGACAGATGGGAAATTAAAAGATAATGGAAATTGAAAAAATCAGTTAACATATCCAGAATATTTAGTTTGTTTACAAAACTTTGGAAATAAACTGAATCAACCCAATTCTAATCACCTTCAAGGCCTTACTTTTTTTCTTTGTGTGCGTTTCTATATCAGAGCTAAGAATGGTAACTAAGATGGGAATAAATTATTTTTGTTCTCACTGTGCAATAGTTTAATCTAAAAGAAATAAACTATTATTGTTACTATGTTTATGCACTAACTAGTCCTTTGTAAATTTGCTAACAACTCACGATGAGTTTGGCTGTCCTGAGCTCTGTATTTACAGAGAGTGAAACTAAAGAACAGAAAGATGAACTCTCTTGTTCAAGGGCATCCAGCAAGTCACTGACAGGGCTGGAAACCCAACCAGTAGCTCTCCCAAAATAGAGGTGCAGCTCCAAGGTAGCTCATGGATTTACTGAAAATTGTTCACTCTCTGGTTTATTTCATTTTACAGTACCATTGCAAATGCAAGAAAGAGTCAGGGACTCCCCATGTGGCTGGGGAGTGCAGCAGCTTTGATTTGAATAAGATTTAATTGCCATGGCATCCTTAATCCTGTATGCCCATCGTCAATCCTCCAGGGCATGATGCCTGTATTTTGAAAACTGAACAACAAAGGCTGCATCGACTGACAAACAGATCATTGCTGGTCATCAAAATAACTCACATATGTAAAGGAGATTTGGCTTCTGATAGAAGAACTAGGAATGGCCCTTCCCCATCATTTTATTCAGTACTTTTCTAGATTTGGAGTAGCACTGAGACCAATTGATGCATTTCATCCCCATTCCAAATCTGACTACATTTCAGTGCACGAGAGGACAGCAAGTACAGGTCAGGGTTCTGGCATAAGTTTGTTTTGCAGGAGAAACCCTTATCTAACCCATCTGCACATCTACACCACTGGCCAGGCACGTGCCAGGACCAATTGCCCAAAACTGGTCTGGATGCAAAATAACAGCAGGACTGTCTCAGTCTAATGGGTTTTACATTTTTATCCCTCTGGTTTCCCCTAAGTTTGAAAGCATTCATTTTAAAGTACCTTCCTTTGGCAAGCACCAGTCCTTACTGAAGAATTACCCTGAAACACTTTCCCACCCTATCCCTCAAACTGCAGAGAGCAGACATCTCCCATGTGCTTCTGATCCAAATTCTTCCCTCTGGGAGGTTTCCCAGGACCCTCACTGTTTTGATTAGCAGAATTGTGTGTTTCTGCTAGAATGGTTGATAGATGAAATTGGATTTTGTAGCAGAAAAATTAGTTCCTGTTTATAGTAGGATTAATAGCTCCCCCTCTTCTTACCATGTGCCCACTTGCAGGGCTCTCCACTGGGTACTGAGCATGTGCTGAGACAATCTGTTCCTTTGGCTTTCTTTTACACAAAGATGGTTGGGTTTGGTTTCGTTGATTTCCCCTGCTTTTCTTCTTTTTCCTCCTGATTATGGGAGAGCTTGGGAAAAAAGAGAGATGGAGAGAAACTATGTTTCTCGGTTCTGAATGCTCATAAAGAAATGCTTGCACACTTGGTCTTCATAAAAATGTGCACCTCTCCACAAAGGAGAAGAGAGACAGGTGGTTTCAGTCTTCTTTGGGCAAGACACTAAGTCACAGCAAGCAAAATCATCAAAGCAAATAAAGTCTCGTAACAATTTTGATCAAAGACTTTATTCTCTCAGCCAGGTGAAGAGCCTTACAAATGTTTGGTCTTGAATTGCTTTAAAACCTCTCCTGTAAAGAGCAAGCCCTCAGATTTAGCAAAGATATGTTATTAATAAGCATCCGGGGTTTAGAGAGACAAAGACTGAAGGAGGGGAGAGAGAGCCTTATTTTAGGAAGGGGGCCAAGAAAGACAAGATGTTTAGGAGGGGGAAGTATCGACACCCTTGGAATAGAGAAAGTGTCGAATGCCAGCTGCAGAGCGCCTAAAAGAATGAGACTCTCCGATGCTTTTGTCTCCTTATATGGTAAAATGATAGCGAGGGGTTTCACCAGGCTGGGGAAGGCAGCAGCCTCTTTCCACACAACACTGACTGCAGAGCTGGAGTCGGCAGAGCCGCTCTTTGCAGGCAGTAGAAAGCCCCAGCTGGCTGTACAGCTCTCCGCTGCGAGCAGGCCAGTGTGCTCTCTGCACATTTGTTAATGGATGTGACCCCCTGTCCCCGGTCCAGGAGGTGGCATTAACTGCCCGCTACTGCTCTGTAAGTAAATATCCCTTTTTTCCCCTTCCTTCCCACTACCCACAGAACACGTCTTGGAAAGTGTCGCTTGAAACAAAGGGCGCAGAGCGAAGGAGAGGGTTGTTTAAAGCCCCGGTGGGTTGTTGGGGAAGGATGAGAGGAGAGAGACTGCCGATCCCCTTTTCTCCTGAGTGCACCGGGAGGGGTGTGAAGAGGAGAAAAAGACAAATTTCTTATCACAGCAATTGCTGCCGCATGTCAGCAAAGTGGCACATCAGCGAGCTGATGAGGCGCTGGGTCTTTTCATGTGTAACTATTTTTAATGACTGTATTGTGCTGCGTGTGTAATCCACTGGGGAGGTGATAAAAAGTAGAAGCTGGGGGTTTAGATTCCTTACACCTCTGTGCACTCCTGCTCCCGAGCTCAACAAAGGAGCATTTTTGTACTGTAGCAAGAGCAGATGCACATGGAACAAAGGTAGCCTTTCCTCTCTGCAGGCAAACACTCTGGGCAGCTTGTGTATGGGAAAAACGGGGAGCCATCAGCATCGCATTTCTTCTTTTTATGTGGAGAGAATAAATTAGAATACAAATCCCAATTAACAGCTCTGCATTCCTTCTTTTTGTGCTTGTCTCGGTGTGCATGCATGCGCAACCACAATAACCCAAGTACTTACTATATGCTAGCATCGACTTCTCTGTGTACATACTAAAGGAAATACTAAATTCCATTGTCTGCATTAATGGCTCTTCCAAACTGTCTACTTCCCCCGAGGGGTATAGCTTTTATTTAGTTGACCAGATACCTGCATATTTCAGCTTTGCTGTGTACAAAGACACATATAGTCACAAGAAAGCAAAACTTATAAAAATATATACCAGCAAGTCAGTCAGTCTGTGATTGCTACTCCCCTGACTCCAGTCTAGAGGTGTATTAACTGAGATTGTTAATTGACACTGAGATTGCCAGGGTCACTAGCTGTAACATTTATTGATGCTATGCATATTTATATGTTGTCTTGAATAGGAATTGTCCAACATAAAGCTGTGTATTGTTAGATATGCAAGTGCATCCAAATGTGAAAGAATGCTACAATTAAGGTTGTCTTTGGGTTTCTGCTATGAGCCCTACTTCCAACGGTTCATAAATTTATGGGACTCCCAACTTTCTGGCCAAAATCTTCTGTGCCTTTTATTAGTCAGATGGTAAGCTTGATTGCTTCAGGCTTTTGATTATGGAAGGCAAAAAAAAAATGGTCTATATTTTTTATTTTATAAAAATTTTTGTGTTTTGTGCATCTGTACATATACCTGGGGGGGAAAAAAAATGGATTCTAAAGGCTTCTCTTTCAATAGAACTTGTGTGAATTCTTGGCCACATTTGGGGAAAATTAAAAAAAAAAAAACAAGGATATGAGTTGCTATATTGGAAACTCAGTTCCTGACACACCATACTGTCACTATAAAAATCTGACCAGACCCCCAGTAAAACTATCTTTTCCCCTAGCCATAGCATAGGTAGTGATCTTTGACTTGTGAGCCAACACACAGTTGTGGTGAGTGGGGCAGCTGAAAAAGACACAAAATGCTGTTGTTGAGAAATCAAATTTGTAAAAGTTACCTGGGGTTCCCACCTGACTTCTCCATTTGACTAGCATACCTGAGGCTGGGGAATGGACCAGTTCTTATGGTCTTTTGAAAAAGCCCAAGATGGCTAAAGTGCTGGGATGGAATATAGTTATTTTTGATTTTCACCATTCTTCCAAATGTGCTCCCACGGGAATCAGCAGTGCTACATATGCAAGCACCAAATAGTCACTTCCTGGTGGTTTGCATTTATGGGAAAATGTTACTGGTTTTTGTGAGATTGCTGCTATATCATAGCAGTGGCTATACTTACTCTGTCACATACTGTTTGTCTGTGTGAAGCTCCTACCATGAACAACATGTAATGGTGATTCCCAACTGAAGTGCTCAGGTATGAATAATGACCTGTTCCCTACCTATGATTATACAGTTTCTTAGAGAAGTCTAGGGATAGCACTTTCTCTGAAATCACTTCTTTCCTATCCATACAGACATCAGCTCTCCCAGATGGCACACCTTGCATTAGAAAAGAGATCAGACTACTCCTTCGATCACACAGAGTGCAGTCTGTCAGGATCCCATCATCTTTGAAAGTCAGAAGCCAAAAAAACCCCAAAACATTGGTGACCAGGTACATCTCCTACAATTGTAAGTGTTAGTGACAGGGTTTCTGCTGCATTGCACTGCAAATTCAAGCTTTCAACCCAAAAGAAAGGGATGAGGAGGGTGGCAAAGACCTCTATCGATGAGTGACCCCTGGCACAGTTCTCCAGTTCATTGAGCCCTGAGCCTGAGAGCCAAACAACACCTTACCTGCTGATATCTTCACCTCCCTGTCTTGCCTTGCCTCAAGGGGCCATTCAGAGTTAAGGGATGGTCAGGTAAATGTTAACACCATCAGCCACAAGCAATGCTTGTTGCTGCTGGCCAGCATGCCCACATTCTTTCAAGGTCTCCACAGACCAGTGACATTCATGTCTAAGTTTCATTCATGTTTCTCTGATGGTTAAATTTGCCCTGAGTATCTTTGGGCAGACTCTTGGTCGTGTACTGTTGTAGGCAATCATTTTCCCTCACTTGGGTACTGCTTCAGAGATTGGGGGATCTCATAATTTGCATTTTTAGACTGATTAATTCTAATGGTGTAATTTTAATGTTTCATTTACATATGCACAGTTATTTGTGATGCAGATTCATCCAAGTGAGAGTGTGAAATGGCGGCATAATGACAGATTTCCTGAAAATAAATCTTGGATACATTGACAGCCACTGAAGCATTAATATTTCAACAATATTAATTAGCCATACATATATAAAATTTAATTCAAAACCACTAGAGCCTTCTTTTAAGGATAAACATAGAAATACTCATGCCAGGTGAAAAAGTTACAGTCCTAATTTTGTTCCTTTTCATCTATCCTTCTATTATATATTGGATAATATTAACCAGGATGCTGAATGGCTATGGTACATATAGTAATATGCTGTAAGAGGAATGCAGATGAGCATAACACTGACATAAGCACATTCACCACTCCTTTACACAGGAAATTTTCCAATTTAAAGTCTCAAATACACCAACCACAGCAGAGCAAGGTCTACAGTATCATTTTTGATGGTGTGATTTAATTCTAGACCCTTGGCAAGTACAAGCGTAAGGGCTCAAAACCCACCACTCTTTCTTCACTTCATCTTGCATAATAAAAGTAGCAAGTTGCAAAAAGCCGTTAAATACCTGTTAGCATTTATGTAGATGTATTTTGTCATTGCTCTGAAGCACCCCTGAGATTTAGAGCAAAAGTATCTTCAGAGACCAGGATCTCACCTGTGATGAATTCCACCTCTCCATACTATGCCATGCATTTCTCCATGGCAGGTTCAACATCTTCCCTCTTCATTTAGAAAGGATCTTGCCCACAAACTTTTTGCCTATGTCCACATCCCCAGGCTCTCTGTGCTTTCTTCTGTATCTCTGATGCACCACAGGTACTTTGGCTCAGCCATAGTAGATGATCTCTTTGCTCTCTGTGTCCAGTCTCCAGCCCCAAACCCCAAACAAACTGGGCCAAACTGCAATCAATCTGTTTGGCTAAGATGTGCCCAGCTGAATGAGTACCTCTAGGCTTTACATAGCCTCCTTTGTCATGTTTTGGAAGGCCAAGGGCACAGCAGCTGAGCAGGGAAGTCTGGATACCTCACAGCCCTGAGGCATTCACTGCCACAGCAGTTTTATACGGCAGCTGTAAGACGTACTTTAACTGATCCTCCAAACCACGCGTGCCAATTATCTTAGACAGAAGGGGGCTTTGTGGTCTTACCTCAGTAAACAGAACTAGAGCTCTTCTGCTAGAGGCCAGAACAAATAACAAAGCATTCTTCTTCCACAGAGTTCCTCCCAGCTTTTCTTCTAGCCTTTCTATACAGAAGGAAACACAGACTATTTGGGACACTGTTATGGTTTTGTGCCCTTGGTGGTAGTAGTACGCAGGATTTCAAAAATATAGAAGAGTTTGGAAATGTGCCTGCATGGTAGCACATGGCATTTCTGGGTATTTTTATCGTAAGGTCTAATTTCTCTGAAATTAACAGTCTTCCTGTCAATAAGGGAAAGCAATCATTTTCTGGAAAAACAAACCTTTGTTGGAGTTTAGTGTCTGCAGACATTTAGCTTATACACTACTTATGCAGGATAGTGCCAGAGATAATAATAAGGTTTATTAATCTTATACTGTTTTCCTCCTCTATCATTTTCTGTTATCTGCTTAAATGCTTTTATTAGTAATATGAATTTTTATGCTTAAGCAGTACCAAGTATTTGACCTTTCCTTTGGGCAAGCATTTGCTTATTCTGCAAGAGAAAGATGGAGGATAGCAATTTCAAAAGGCTTTAAAATAGGAAATAAGAGCAAGCCTTTCCACTTGAGCTGTGCTCTTCCTTGCTGTGGCAGATTTAAGCCATGCTCCATGTTATTTCAATAGGCTCCTTTTGTAATTGAAATGTGTGCAGGAATGTTGGTAAGATGGCACATCCTCCAGTCCTTTCAATATGAACTTGAGAAAACCATAGTGTAAATTGTGTGGGGTGTATCAGTGTGCAGTTCTTCTGTGGCATTTGTAGTTACTACCACTGGTGCTTGCTCTACCACTGCTGAGGTGGCTCTAGACTGGAGCAGTTCTTTATTGACTGCAAAACAAAACAAACTGCACAGAAACCACAAGTGGAGTGTTCCTTCGCCACTACTATAACAGGGATTACTTCACCCAAATGCAAGAGGAACCACATGAGAAACAATTTTGTTGTTGGGGTTTTTTTAGTTTGTTTGGTTGGTGGTTTTTTGTTTTTGTTTGGGCTGTTTTTTTTTTTTTTGTTTTTGTTTGATTGGTTGTTTTTTGTTTGGTTGGTTTGGTTCGGTTTTTTATTATTATTATTAATGTTCTGCTAAGGAATACAGTCTCAACCAGCACACTATCCACTTTCCAATTCATGATTGCCTGACTGTGCAATCCAGACAGGAACCAGGTATGCTTTAGTTATCTGTACATGTTAATGCAGTCTGTCTGGTCAGAAACTTGCTCTAAAATACTTTAAAAAGAGATATTGGAATGTTATACCATAGACAAAATAACTCAACCATTTCCAAGGAAGCTGAGTCCTTGAAAAAACCTAACTGTGATTTTAAAGAATATATTAAGGTAACTTTATTAAAAACTAAACTTTTCTTCAAATAGCTTTTAAAATTTAGCATGTAAAGGGATATTTTTACCTGGGATTTTTTTTGTTTGTTTTTTTGGTTTGGGGTTTTTTTGGTTTGTTTTTTATTTTTATTACTATTATTTTCAAACCAAGTTTTCCTGGCTTTTCCTGAAGAGCTTCTAAGTGATCTGTAAATATCTACTCTGAGCTTAAGAAACAGCAATGAACACCTCTGTAACTTCTAATATCCTAACCTTGATGTGGACACGGGTAAAGCAGCCAGGGAATGTTAACAGGGCTGTTCTGGAAGAGCAATGACATATCATAATGGCCTTGATTTCTTGAAGACAAGGTGTCAAACTCTTTTGATAGGCTTACTTCAGGATTTCTCTTTCATAGCAGCAGTAGGGAAAAAAGACTTCTGCTTTCTTCTCAGCTTAGAAACTTAAAAGACAAGGAGTGCAGCCACACCTATCTAAACATCCCTGTCTCATTTACTAGCTGAGCATAAACACCAGATCACAGGGCCGAGGGTTACCCAACAACTTGTTCCCTACAGTAGTCTTGCCTCCCCTTTTTAAGGACGTACACAAAGATTTTGGTGTGAACAACATAATAATAACCTTCATTATTTCAATAACCTTGCAAACGTTGTCTTTTTTCTCTCTTCACTCAAAAAGTGTACCTTCACACACCATTGAAGACACTGGCAGGGACAGAGGGTCTATGAAAGGGAAGAGTGGCTGGTTGTGTTTCCTGCAGGATGAACTGTGCATGCTTAGTCTCTCATCCCCTGATTAACTTTTGCATTGGCCATCTTTAGGAAGCAATTGTCCTTCTGTGGCCCATGGATGGAGATTTGCCTTTCGTGCATCAGCTGGCTTGGTTCCCCATGGCCAGGAGCTGCTGCTGGAGGGTCACAACTCCAAGAAACTCAAATCATCAACATTTGTCCTGGGGCCAGCAAGACCTCCAAGCGCTCATGTTCCCTTTGCTCTATCATAACAGTGTTTGTGGACACTCATTCCATGAAGGAGAGGATAAGCTACACCTGGAAATCCAAAGAAAGAGGGCTACCACCACTTAATGTGTTTTAGGAAACCTAAACCCATGTTTTGGGTGGTGTGCACCTACACCAGCTAACTTTCACACACTGAGGTTCCTGAATCTGATCAGGAACCTGATCTTACACAACTTTTCCCCATCCCCCATCTCTCATCAGTACTATAAGAAAATGGTCATTTCTTCTTTTCCTAAGATAAATTAAAAAGAAACAATATTAGGTTTTCCCTTTTTCCCCTTGCATGGCCTTATGGAAAAATGCTTAGGTCCTCAAAGTGTGTTTTGCTGTTGCTGTAATGAGATGATAGATAATGAATGTGGCAAGAGTAGTTAAGTTACTGGAAAAAAAATACTTCTTGCCAGAAAGACCAGCATAGTTTGAACTACTAGTTCCTAGCTGTAAATAAATCTTTCTTGGAGCATTAACATAAATTGTTTCCAAATGCTCTAGACCTGCATGGTTCATGTCAATGGAGTTGCCAGACACAAGTCTTCCTTGCTCACGGAAAGGGAAATAAACAGATAGAAAATTCCCATGTGCACAGTTCTTCTGGAAAAAATAGTCAGGTGGGAGAAATGTGTGTACATCTTGAAGAACAATCTTTTATTTCCTGTGCAGATGGCTAGCAGAACATCCTGATCCAGGGGCACAGGTAGAACCCCAGAACTATTGACCTAATTAAGGTCAACAACAAATCCCCCTTTGGCATATACAGGGGCCTAATTCTGTGTCATCAGATACTGTTACAACAAGAGATCAGAACTTCACTGAATAAACTAAACTCCTACATGTTTTAGATAGTTTCCCTTGACTCATTTTGCTCTCTTGTGCCTGTGTGTCTGCACCTCTCCGTATTCAACACTCCCTAAGAAGCCTTGAAATAAGAGATGCACAAAACATCATTTTATTAGGGTTGCAGACATAGTTGAAAAAACAGGCAAGGTCTGCTTTTTCGGTAGTCAATAGTGTCATGGGATGGGGGAATGCTGGATAATTTCTTAATGACATGATGAGCATTAATTTTTATGAGGTAATATGATAACTTTAGCAATTACTGCTAGTAAAATGAGACAGAACCAACGGGGGAAGAAGAGGAAAAAAGCATAGATTTTATGTCAGTCTACTAACTTTTGCAATTTTCCTGCCAATTCTTACTTCCTGGGAGACACAGTGTGGGTAGTAACATTTGGCATAAGCTGCATCTTCTCTTCTGGGCGTGCAACAGAAAGCTCTTTTCCTTTAGAGATGTACTTGTTATGTCTGATGCTGTTGGAGGGAGAAAAAAATCAATTTCTCCCTCATGATAAAGTTGAGAGCAATCTGAAAAAGCATAAGTATAGAATGACTACAGTGATAAAATCTAAAGACCTGGTACCACAAAGAGATGTAATAATGATTAGCCTCTGTCCCACAAAGCTTTATGGTTAACAAGTATCAAACACAAGAGAAAGAAATAGATCAATGGCAAAGAGATTGAATTGCAATTTGTGTCCATCCACAAGTCTCCTGTTTTGTTTTTTTTCCTTAAAGCCCAAAACAGAGCATAAAGCCTGCACTAAGCTAAACATTAGGTGGTTTTATATAACAGGAATCAATGCACTAATGATGTAAAGGACCGCGTGTACAAAAGTGACAGGCAAAAATATTGCTCAGTATGATTTCACATTTCTTGATTGTAAGACAATAGTGAAATGATTTGTTTCAAATTCCTGCTAATATTTATTAGATAGGCCCCAAGATTACATTTAATTCTCTTCAGAGCAGAAAAAAACCTGTACAATAGCCTCAAAATATCACATAGTAGATCATGAGATCCAATCCAAGGCCTGGATTTAAACAGCCTGGAATTTGGTGTTTCACCCTGAATTTCAGCTTTCTGAATAAAACCACATGAACATGAATTCCTAACTTTTGGAAGTCTTGGATCCAAAATTGATCCCAGATCCAATAAAAATTCACAAAACAAAAACCAAAATGCAGATCTTGGAAACTTTTCTTTCTTGTCTCTCAATTTCCCAAATTTCTGGAGTTGTTCCTTGAATCCCAGAGCTGTCCCTTCAGTGTCTTCATAGAGCTGAGTTCATCCCTAAATCTGTTTGGGATGAAATGAGGACTGCTTCTCCTTGCTCAGTGTAAGGGAGACAACCCACTGTGACAATCTTGGAGCACATTTAATACAACTAGGTCCCTTTCAGGATAGGAAGGCAAGTGCCCTGGTATTTTCTGAAATAGTGGCAACAACTATTAAATATCATTTAATTATTTGAATTGTTGAATTATTACACTATTATGTAAATTCATGTGAAATGCACCCAGGAGACAATACAGCACTCAAGATGGAACATCCTGTGACAAATAGACAGGAATGCCCACCTCTAAGGGAACAGTCCTTCCAGTCACAATGAGCTTCTATCTTTTACCTTTAGCAGCTTTGGATGAAATGGTATGAACCTGTCAAGGAATCACACTCTATGGTTTTTGCTTTTACACCACATCACTGCAGAGAAATTTTTCACTCTTCGGTATCACACATCTACTTTTAATTCAAGGCAAGAAAGAACTAATTCTGAAGAAAGGTGACAAATGCAAGTTCATAAGTGGTTTCTGCCCACACTTTAACTTTTCAATAATGCACATTAAATGGGCAATAAAATCCTATCATTTGGGAAAAAATAACTAATAAAGTCCAGTAAAAAGTACAGATTTCTGTCCTAAATGCAGACTATTTGAACAAAGTTATGATTACTCTCAGACTTAGTCATACATCTACACATATAACTGAGAATCATTGATCTGACTCTATTAATTTTGCTGAAATTGCCCCCAAAGGAAATTACGTCCTGTCTAGGTCTTTTATGGGAAAGTCCAAATCTATTATGTAGGTTAGGGATGTAAACAGGCTCAAAACAGAGAGGAAAATAAATCCACCATCATGTTTTAAATATTGTGGTAAAGACTGCATCTCTACTTCAAGAGGAGACTAACTCGCTGGAAGCAGTTATTAAGGAAATGTCCCTTTGTACTGTCCCTGTTCTCCTGCCTTATACTTCCATTGCTGCTGGAAATGGGCTAGAGGGGAGCTTTGGGTTGTCATTGCACTTCTCTCTCCTGCGTGTCTTCCCACCTTGTCTTCTTCTTTTCAGCCCTGTGATCCTCTCCATTCCTTAAGGACTAAGAGCACCTAACATATTCCCAGCTCCCCTTTGGTATAAGGAAGTTAATTAGTTCCTAGAGCACCTGTAAAGTCAAAGCTTTGGACTGCTAGTCCTGGTTTTTCAGTAGCACAGGTGATCAACTGTCAGGATTTTTCCTCCCAGCACATTTTGGGGTTTGATACTTTTTGTTTCTTTCCTCTTTAGTAGTTACTTGGAGTTCACATGACTTCCCAGCAGCTGAGCCATCACTTACCTACTTCACGCCTATAAAACCACTTGCCCCTCAGTCTGTGTGAGTCACCACACAATTCAGCAGTTGATTGACCATTAAAAGAAAAAAGCTTTCTAGCCATCAAAATAAAGTTTGTCCATTCAGACAACCCTAAAGCCTTAATCACATCCCAGCTAGAGGGAATGAAAAATTATAAAAACTGAAATCCTGCATGAGAATTTAGGATTTCAGAATGCCCTCTGGGTGGCTCCCACTGCCAGAAGGGGAGGACAAACTCCAGAATCCAGTGACCTGTGCCAGGAACACTAAGCAAGTAACAAATTTTTGTTTAAAACTGAGAGCTGAAGTTGGCAAAAGGATTGCAGCTGCAGTAAATGTCACTTGTGCATGAAAGACAGAGGTAGCCACTTAAACTATTAGTACTCAAAACATTTAGGAATTTATAGATCAAATGTGACTTAAAGAGGAGATGGGGCCAGGCAGGCAGTGAAGGTCATACAGTCCAGGTTACTTGTGCTTTCTGCTTGGGAAATTCTCTTTCCTAAGCAGGCAGCTATGCCCTGCTCCAGCTGTAACCTCCAAACAGATTTCAGTGCAACACATGCTGCAAGCCTCAGGTTAAGAAAGAAGCTGATTACTGTAATGAAATCCAAAATAAATTGTCCCGGGCAATAATAATTGTTCATGCAGTTAATCAAAGGCATTTGTGTCATCGTTGCTTGTGTGTGCACGCAGAAAATGACAGAGACATAACAAAACCTGAGGAGCAAACAGCAGTTGTCCCTAATTCAGACAAGCTGAAACATCATATACAGTTTCTTGTACTTGCTTTTTCCCTTCCATAAGCATTGATTGACATTTGTCTGAGCCAGGGCATTTAGCTCCCATTTGTGTCCCAGTACACTGCAGCTGTTGAATAACTCATTCAGTTGCATCAGAAAAGAATCAGACGTGCAATCACTGACCCTTCACCTCCTGCTGTTAACAGTATCCATAGTCCCATGCATGAGCAGAGATGGACGGCTGGTGTCCCCCTGCAGGCGAATATTTGCCAGACAGTGACTTACTGAAAATGCAGAGAAGGAAGGTGCAGAAGCACATAACAGTGGTGCCTGATAGTCTGTGCATGACTAAATTTTGACTAAATTCTACTAGCAATGCAAACCTTTGTCTTGCCTTATGCAGGAGCTGTTGCTTCTGAAGATTATCTGGCTCATCCTCTTAATATACTTGGCTCCCTCCATCTCCTACAGAGATACCTTCTGGCTTTGGACCCATTGGTCAGATCCCACTCACAAATCCCATGGGAATTCTTCAGGTTCAGGGTTTACTTGTCCCTCTCATCTCTAACACTAGCTCTGGTCAAAGCTGGATCAGTAAGTGGCTAAAGTAGATGGCTACTGTCACTGCCCTGCACTGCGAAATTTATAGTCCAGTTTCTTCTTATTGTGTTCATTTATTTGACTGCAAGTTGGATTAAAACTGAGGTACAATGTGATAAACAAGAATTGATAAACCTTTCCTGGGGGCTTGGGTCAAGTGTAGCTCAGTCTGACATGTGCCTGTTCCTGTCTTTGTGGCAGGATAGCTGGACTCCAGACACCAACATGACTGAGCGCTTTGACTGCCACTACTGCAAAGAGTCCTTGTTTGGTAAGAAATACATTCTGAAGGAGGACAGCCCCTACTGTGTGAAATGCTATGAAAATCTATATTCCAACACCTGCGAGGAATGCAAAAAACCTATTGGAGCTGACTGCAAGGTACGACAGATTTGTGTCTTGTTACAGAAGTCTTGACAGTGCAGCCTGATACAGAGCTCTGAGACCTGGAAGGATCCAGCCTATCAGTTACATAGGGGTTTCTTTGGTGGGAGAGCATGTTTTTGGACTTCTGTATCTGTTTTGTATCACTTCACTTGGCAAACCCTTCTTTATCAGATGTGGTTATAGAAATGCCTTCCTGTAAGGCATAGAATGATCTGATGCTCTGATACAAGAAATTCTCTCTAACTCATTAGGAGAGTCTGTCATCTGGGCCAGCTGGGATCTGGAAGCATGACAGAAGCTGATTTTGCCTACTTTGGGGTTAGAGGGAGCTAAGCCACTTCTGTGGCCATCAAGTGAGAAGACAAACTGAAGAAAAGGTGTCAACTTGGAGATCGCAAAAATCTAGCTAATGCTAGACCAAGTAATAAATCAGCTAGAGTTAGAAAAATTAGCCTTTTAAATACAGAATGATGGTGGAGTCTAACTAAAGAATGGAAAGGACAGAGCATAGACCTTGCTTGCTTGAGTTATGCACTGCTGCAACACATAAAAACATCTATCTGGTACAAATCAGGTGTGACCACCTGCATTTCTTCTAAATTAACCGAAATAACTGGAGTTCATGCCAGTTTCATCCTGCCAGAATAAGGACAGATGAGCCACCCAGTGAAGTGTCTGTTGGACTGCTACCAACAGACTTCATCTGATATACTTCCTCCTTGCACAAAATTGACCTGTCCAAAGCTGGGCAAGATTTTCACTGACAGAGATTGCAGTACAAGTGCGATTTGTATTGCATGGCCATAGGATTCTTCACGGCTACAAGGAGATCTGATGTTTGATTTCCCACATTGCTGATCCATGCCTCTAGAAGCACCAATTAATTCCTATTAGTGATACTACCACTCAATCACGAGTTCAGAGATATAAAAATATATGCTTACTCAGATTGGAAAAAATAAATGTCTCATATCTTCCAAATTAATCTACGTCACCCTACTGGCAAATCAGTAGGAAAGTCCCTTTCAGAATACTTAAAAAAGGTGAAAAGGTTTCACCATCAAGACAGGAAACTGGCAATAGTCTGTAAGAAGGTATAACATTGCCAGCTTTCCTACAGCTCATAAATATTCAGGTTAGAGAAGAGATACAGCTGGCCTGGCCTGACCTGAAAAAGCAAAATATTTCTGTCCCATTCCAGAATGTGCTTTTGTTTTAATGTGCTTTTTCTAATCCCCTGAGAAGATATTTCCATGTCTTGATATTCAAGAATTTAAAAACTTGGACCAGCTTCAACAAATCTCGGTCAAAGTATTCAGGAATTAATCAGGCTGAACTTTTCAACCCAGATTTATGGATTTAGGGAGTGTGGGTGTTATCTGATATGCTGCTTTTCTTTACCTTTAAGCAAGACACACTCTAATAGTAGATAGAAAAAAAAAAACCCAACTCTCTGCAATCTAAGAATATTTTACATATGTAAAGAACCAGAACTATATGCGGAAAACATAACTAAGACACTAAGAGATAGTAAATAAATATTTCTTAAAGAAATATAAACTGTGCCAGAGGCAAATATGTCCTGTTTTGTTTCTGTGACGGCTGTTTGTGCCTGCCCACGCTTTATGCGGTAGCTTTTGAAGCTGTTGACCAATTTTAACCAAATTCTGATGGACAGATAAAAGTTGAAACTGTAATTCCTACAAGTTTTCTGAAAAAAACCAAAAATGTGTGTTTGGGTAGAAAAAGAGATCCAATGCATGTTCTCACTGAGTAGAAAGCCAGAGTAGTTTTTCAATGACAGCAATAGACACTAGAGAACACATTTGAGAGAGCCCTTAAAATTGCCTCAGCCACAAGATAAGTTTCAGGTGAAGTGTGTGCACTGTATGACTAAGCATAATTCAGTCACAAACAAAAGTCAGGCTTCTGCTCCTCATTAAACTGTATGTATACACAGGTATATAAATACATAAGAAATATTCACACACATATATTTGTATGTATTTTTAGATAGATATTTTTACACCCAGATTGCATTTACTTTTTCACCTGAACAAAGAAGATAATTTGTACTATGTTTGGGACTGAAACCAGTGTCTTTACTGCATGTACAAAACAGACTCCATATTTGTTTGTATGTTCTAACATAACCTAAAAATGTAGAATTTGGAAAAAAAAAAACCTAATGGAGCAACAATGTTATCAGAAAAGTTCACATCCAGGCCTCTGAATCTGGCAGCAGTGCCCATGCTTACATCTGCATTATAACCTGAAAAGCCCCATGTAGCTCTTACATCAGATTTTCCTTTGCAAGTCCCTTTTTGGCCACCATTATTTCTCTACATTGAGAAAAGCTGCACTGAGAACCAAGTGCTCATGATTTACTGTTGCAGTGTCTCTAGGGGTAGGTGACGGCCCGGCCCGGCACCGCTGTGCCGGAGCTGCGGGTGCTGGGCTCCCCTTCCGCCACGCCAATGCAGCGGGGGTAGCAAGCCCCGGGTTGTCACGGGGGCTCCCCGGCCAGGGTGGGACAGGCGGTCCCCACCCAAAAGGACAGCTCACTGGTTCCTGTGCCGGTGCGGACAGCCCAGTGGCTGCCGGCGCCCCTGTCAGTCGTTGTAATCCTCAGCAGCCATTGGCTCTCTCCTGACTGCCCTCCCCTCAACAGCCATTTTTTGTCTTTACCACACCCTGCATGTTCGAATAAGAAAAACCTGCTGGCAATAAGCGGAAAATAACCCTTCCTCGCCTCTTTATTTTCCTGCTTAAATTAAACCGCTGTGCATGAACTAAACCTAGACTCTGCGGGAGCTCCGATGCCGGCTCGACTCTGTTCAGAGACTGGGTGAAGCCAAAGTTGCTTTTCTCAGGACACGAGACCGCTGCTAAAGGCTCTGAGTTACTCACGCTTTCTAGCCGCGACAATTTTCTTCTTTCTAGCCCTCCCATTTAAAAGCAGCACTTCTATAGGTGACAGAATTTCAGCAAAGTGAAACAGGTGTTGCCAAGGGGACAGCCAGCTCTCTGTCTCTGACACTACTGTAGTAAATCAGCAGTGGTGCACATCATCAATTAATCTGAGTTGAACTTAAGCCTGCTCAAACAACTGGTCATACTTGAACTCTGACAGCACTGGGCTCTGAGAGGATGAAATTGATGCCGTATTTTCACACTGTGTTTTAGTTATAGCACACAGAGCCCACAAGACAACAGTGCTGAAGAGAAGCTTTCCTTGAATTCAAATCAGGGGAGAACTTGCTTCACTATCTTTATAGTTCTTATGGTAATTTATGGGTAACTGTGAATGTAACTGAGTAATAACTTATCTGTCATTTATTTCAAAAGAACAAGTCTTTTCCACCAAAAAATCCCAGAATGACAACATGTATCTGAATTACACCTTTGGACAAAGGCCATTCCATTAACTGTAAACAATTCTAGCTGATGTTCCTTCAAACTTTCACAAACAGATTAAAAGCTTCGTATACTGAGTGGTAGGAGGCACTGGCAGGCAGTAGAAAAACATTATGCCATTTCTCTCACACCTATTATACATTATCCATATGTCAAGAGGTTTTAGTAGAAATTTACTTTTTCTAGAAAATACTGGCATTTTATCACCAACATTCTTGGTGAATGCTCACGACAGCTACAGTTTCGTGCTTCTTTCTGGAAATCCACCCATTATGGTCCCATTTGCTTAACTGCTGAAGTGTCAGTTTTGGTTGACTTTGGCTTTTTTAATACTTTCCTTGCAGATCCTATGGTATAGAAACCGTTGCAAATACAGGAAATACCTACAGTAATCCTGTGTTTAATTCAATCCACAAGTTGGCCTTGGCAGGCAGGAGGGAATGAAAACTCTCTCTGTGAAAACGTGAAAATTAAATTATAAATGGATTGTGAGATAAAGCTACTGTGTCAGCCCTCAGGCCAAATTTAAGTCAAAAGGGTCAGTCTTACATATAATATAAACAAAAAAAAAACCCAAAAAAACCAAACAAACAAACAAAAAACCCCTTCTATTAATGTCAATCAGGAAATGGATAAAATAATTATTTTCTCTTTTTTAATGTTTAAACTCTATCCCAATGCAGTGTCCCTTTTTCAGTGCTAATTATTGTAAAGTGAAACAGTAAAAGATGTGGGTACCTTAATTTCTTCTGATATCCCTAAAGGGGTGTGTCCAGCACAACATATCTTGTTTTTACCTTTTCTCAATGTACTTTTGATAGGTATGTACCTGTCTAACATTCTTAAGTGTAAGATCTGCTCAGCATTTCCTCTGCTCAATCTTCTGAAATTACCATTGTGGCATGCAAAAAAGCCCAGCGTAGTCTTAGCTCATAAACAACATATACAGTTACTGTTCTGGTAATAAGCTCTCTAATCTCCTTCTTCCTGCTGGGTAGCTGCTGAAAGCCAGTTCAAGAAAAATGGCAATGCAAAATGGCTCCAATTTACTTAGACTAAAAAGCCTGAATAGAAGACAGTATAGATGGAGGATATGAGGATCCTAAACTTAAGCCAGTTACCTGGAAACCCTATTCTTGGAGGTCTTCTAGTTTTTTTTTTTTAAAAAAAAAACACTTTTCAAGTTTAAAAATGTAACCTGCAGTCCCACCCTAGAGGCCAAATAAACCATGCTGGAGCAAAACTATACAGAAGTAGGAGAAGCTGTCAAACATGATCTTGTCAATGGTAATGCTTATCTTGTCAAAGATTTCTTTGTAGGTGACATAATGAAAATAAGTGAAAATAGAACAGGAATTAGTTGTATATCACTTGTACCTTCTGCTGGAACAATTTATTTGGGTTACAATCAGCTAGCATAAACTGGAATTCACATACTTAGGCTGTCTGATGCTCTTTAAGGGTAACAGAGTTCCAGCCTGACATTCAGATAAGCCTGAAGTTAGTTTTTGCACATGCAACTTTTCCAGTGTGGAATCTGCTCAGATCAATACAACCAGACCTTTTGGACAAGCCAAGGGCTGCCATGATACACACAACATGCTCAAGTAGACCAAATCTCCTTTTCAGTGACTTTATTACACTGGCCTAAGAACAATCATGATGCGTAAATGGTTTCATCAGTACCTTGCATTTCCTTGTTTTCAGATGTAACAGATTCAGAAAGAGAAAGCAATATCTATTTAAGGCATATGTTTCATCAGTCTAATATTCTGCTGTCAAAGTCAGACATCTTAAGAGTCTCTCTACATTCAATGACAATATTTGTTATAGTAATCCAGAGTAGCTAAATATTATTCAATCCACTTTTTATCTTGGGCACTTTGTATTATAGTTGTGCTTCATCACTTCATCATGATGAAATATCTGCTACTGTCACCTACTCAGCTACTGCCTATACAATCTTGCCATTGTAACTGAGTCAGGGATCAAATCTTTCATCGACACCTAATCTTTGTCTTCATTACTCCTCTTCTAAAAGGCATGAACCTTCTTCAGGGTATAATTTCACTGATAAAATAAACAGACATCAGCACATGAATTTCGGAGATTAAAAAATAGCTAGCAGAAAATTGCAAAAACAGGAAATGGTAGCAAGTGAGGAAAAATAATTAATACATCATGTTACAAGAGAAAGAAAACCAGATCTGTTGCCCTACTTTCTAGCAAGCAATTTTCACCTTTTGGAAAACACTCTTGGCTGTGTAATGTATTTTTCTCTTAAAAATATACTTTGAGATCAGATTTAGGCTATTCAACTTCACTTATATAGGAAAAAAGTAAATAACTTCCAAAGGAGATTGTTCTCAATTTGCTATTAGAAAAGATTAAAATTTTACAGTCAGAAATTTGTGCTGTTTCAAAAGGAGTTAGTTGAAATTAATAGATGAGCTGAATAAACAGCTGTCTGAAAGCTGTGAAGTAGGAGTCATATATTCTATCACAGAGTGCAAGCTCAGAGATGAAAGACACATTAGGGATCAATTGTTAATCACAATGATTCAAAAAATTTAGGTGAGCAGCCCAGATGTTCAAACAAAAATGCTTCATTGTACGGTCAAATTCTGACAGAAATTGCAATAGTTTAACAAGCTACCACATTTCAGCTGACCTAGATGAAACTGTTTCAGTGTTTCCTGTTAGCTATTTATGGGAACAAGGCTCCTGAAGACACCATGTTATTTTAGGCTAACCTAAATTCACGGTATCTTTTGTTTGCTCTGGGTTCAGATTGCACATTTGGAGTGACGGTACTGACTGACATAGTGCAGCTTAGGCCAGATCAGGTATGAAGGCTTTGTGATGCTTCACCAACTCATTCTTTTCCTTCAGTTAACCAGACTAGTTTAGCACCTGCAGTTAACACACAGCAGATTTTCAGGTAGAACATGAGAAGTTGTTTCTCCCGAGTTTTTATATTGTCTATTCATGACAATTCTAGCCTTTCACAATCCCAACCCAAACCAGAGCCTATATATTTTGAGGCAGGCACTGTTTCTTGTAATGATCCAAGATCTGTTTGGTTTGAAATCTAAAGACACTGCTCAAGTGTTACATGATTAGGCCACCTTATTTTAAATGTTAAAAGGCACAATCCATTCCTTTAGGCCACAATTTTTAGAAGGACTGGGGTTTTTTTAGATAATAAAAGGACCACTGTGAGAGTATTTTAAATACTTACATGGCCACGCCAATCTCTTGGCCAGTACTCTGGATCACTGGACACAGGTACAATGTGGTCTGTGGTCTCACATCTCTCGGTCCGATCCACATCTGAAAGGTAGGTAAACCAAAACAGAAGAGTCAGTAAAAATCTATTGTAGTGAAAAATACCCTGAGGAGATCAGACCAATTCCACCCTTGGTGTAAATCTGTTGAACTCAAAAAATACCAGAAAGCAATTGGGAAAAAGGAGTGAATAAATATGAAATGACATAGAAATCAGCAATAGTTAAGGCAAATAGGGAAAGTTGATAGACTTAACCTATCAGGTTAACAAGTTTTAATCTGACACAAAAGTGGGGCTTATTCTCCAAGGAAGTACCTAAATGGAACTTATTGTTCCTCTGTCACATACAAAAAAGGTTACCTTGAACTGAAAAGGAGTTGATAGTTGTCATGAGCTGTTCTTGGTTATCACAGCAAAATAAGTTCACTTTCATCAGAATATTTTGTTTTCTTGAGCTGTGTAAACTAGCCCCAGCTCCTGGGTGCAGTTCAGATTTGGGTGTGTTTGCATTCTCTGAGCTTCCGCTTGTGCAAACTATTCATTCCACTTACTCTGGTTTTGGATTTCCACAGGATCTGTCTTACAAGGACCGCCACTGGCATGAAACCTGCTTCCACTGCTTCCAGTGCAAGAACTCATTGGTGGACAAGCCTTTTGCTGCAAAAGAGGAACATCTACTTTGTACTGACTGCTACTCCAATGAATACTCTTCCAAATGTAATGAGTGCAAGAAGACTATTATGCCAGGTTAGGATGCTCATTTTTTGGATTAAATATCAAGCCCAAACTCAGCAGCTTTTGTGAGAAATGTTTTTCCTTGACTATCTGCTAAGTCATAGTGAACTATGTAAAAAACAGTTGATGGTGCATTCTAGGCCACTTCCATGACCAGAACATGTAATGTTCATAATGGCTCATGGCTGAACTGTTATTCACATGAAACAGATTATTTGAGAATTAGTATTTATTTTCTTTAGCATTTTTATTAATGGGATTTATAATTTTTTTCTAGCAATATTAATTAAAAGCCTTTTAATGGCTGTAAAACTAATATTGATCTTTCTGTCCAATCCCAGCTTTGTACTCTATCTTGATTGACTTTCACTTCTTGAAAACCAGGAACTGCTTGCAAATTTAACAGCTTACTTAATTCAAAAATTAGATTTTTGTGTAATTACTCTAAATTTAGCTTCTCTCAGACAAATTAAAAATTGGTTTAAGTGCCTCTGAGGTCTTTCTTGAGCACAAAGATATGAAGAAACAGGAAAGAACTATTTTCTTCTTCAACATAAAACATGAGGTTATAGTAATAGATTGCTAAAACCTCATCTTCTCATGTCAATACTATAGCATTCTGTGATGATTTGAAGGCTTTAAGTTGAAGTGCTATCAGTGCAGAAATAAAATATTAAAAGGCAATTTGAAGAATCCTTGTACATGCTCCATTATGATTACTTGTTGCTTTCTCAACTGGTTCTTACACTGTTCACCTTAGATAAAAGAAGAAAATCACATTATGCTCCTAGGGTGTAAAAATGAAGGCTTGATGATGAAATAGGACTTATTAATAGAAACAGCAGCAATATTTAAAAGCAAATGTCCCTATCTATTAATGATTGAGTTTAGGCATCTCCTATTATGCCATGTGCATCCATTTTTCCAACATGGCAATAAAAACTGACATGCTTGGGAATAGCCAGTGCTAGTTTTAAATCTGGAACTACATGACACAAAATGTCTGCTTGCAGCACAGAAAGCCAATTGTATCCTGTAACCTTGGGCAGCAGCTCAAGGGAGGGGATTCTGCCCCTCTACTCTTCTGTGGTGAGATTCCACCCGGAATGCTGCATCCAGCTCTGGGGTCCCCAACATAAGAAGGACACGGACATGTTGCAGCAGATCCAGAGGAGGGTCATGAAGAGGGCGGGAGCACCTCTCTTATAAAGACATGCTGAGAGAGTTAAAATTGTTCAGCCTGAAGAAAGGAAGGCTCTGGGGAAACATCATTGCAGCCTTTCAGCACTTAAAGCAGGTCTATAACAAAGATGGGGACACACTTTTCAGCAGGGCCTGTTGCAATAGAACAAAGCTTAATGGCTTTAAAGTAAAAGAGGGTTGATTTAGATTAGATATAAGGAATAATACCACCCTCTACAATGAGGGTGGTAAGGTAAAACACTGGAACAGGTTGCCCAGAGAGGTGGTGGATGCCCCATGCCTGGAAACATTCAAGGTCAGTTTGGATGGGATTCTGAGTCACTTGATCGAGTTGAAGATGTCCCTGCTTATTGTGGGGGATTGGATTAGGTGATCTTTAAAGGTCTCTTTCAACCAAAACTATTCTATGAATCTATGATTCTATCTATTTTTATGTATGTATTTTTAAGATTGTTAATTACTTTCATCCCCATTATCAGTAATTTACTGAATGGATATCTCTTTGTCTATTATGCCAGCTATAGATTGATAGGTAGTAATGGAGGCTTGATTCAGTACCACAGAGAATCCCTTCTCTTATAACTCAAAAGAGAAGAAATTAATTTTTGTAAGCTTTACAACTACCCACTGGTCTTTAGCTGCTTACCCAAGACAGCTGAGATGTTACTACATTCAGAGAGCAGCACAGCAGGTTTTTTCTGCTTTCACAGCACACCCTATTAGTACAGGAGCTACACCAAAGGAGTATGGTCACCAATGGAAGCATAATTCATTTTGAAAGAACTAGGAAGTGATTGGATACCCTTTGTGGAGACTGTTAATGCTACACTTGCCCTTTGTTTTGCTCCACTAAATATTAAATGTAGATTTAATAAAGTCTTATTATGAAGTGCCCATTTAAGTGATACAAGCTTCGTCTTTCAGTCTTTCTGCAAACTCAACTCATGCTGACTTCAGTCTAGCAGCCAACAAACAGGGCTCTCCCTGCTTTGAGTTTCAGTGACAACACCATCCCAAAGAGAGCACAGCTGACAATATGAAAACAAAATACTAGACTATTAAAAAAATTATCTGTATCCTCTTTTCCCAGAACATTATTCTTTCAAGGACTGATTTATTTGCTCCTTGGCATGATCGAGAAAGTTACCAGCATAGAGAGGTCATACTTCATAGAAGGTGTCCGTTAATAAAATGGAACAGAACTATTGAAGAATGTAAGCATCAGAAAGAAAGATAATTAACAGTTCACTTACTACTGATGCAAGTCAATTTAAAAACAAAACAAAACAAAACACCAAATAAATCCTGAAGTATGCCTCTCAGCAGAATTTAATGAGATCATAAAAGAAGAAAAATATGCAGCTAGTAAACAAAGATGAATTAATGCTTGAGAAGGGGGAAAATGGTAAAACTTCACCCTGCAGCAATACGGACGGGAAGAATTGGCATCAAAGGCATTAGTGGGGTTCTTCATCATTAGCCAACTTGATCACCTTGTCAATTTTCCAAGCATTTGACTTCATGTTTGCTGTTACAGGCTTCAAGAGTGATGCAGGACTGTGGGAACAACATTTGTTTGTTTATCCTTCTGGCCAGTGTCAAATATTCTGACTAAAACTGGTACACGGGAAATCACACAGAGCACAAAGACATATATCCATATAATAGGCCATCTGCAATTTCCTGGAAGGGCTCAGAGTCCACCTGCCATACAGCAGACTGAATCTGCAAAGCACACTGTCAGAACCCTAAAACTTCATTCTAGAGAAGTGCATTCATCTCCTAACTACCATACCACTTTTCTGCTTTTCAGCAAAAAATTGTTTAAAGATTTTTCTCCCTTTCACATTGCAACTATGTTTTCAATACAACTGAAGACAGTGAAAAATCTTTTTTCTTACTAAAAGTTTCAAGAGACAGAAAAACATTTAGGATTGGTGTTGATGAGCTGGAAACAACTGCTGGGTTGGAAACAATTGCAAGCCTACAGTATACCACAATGAGGACAAGATAACGGCCCACGAGCAGATATGAAATAAACCTTTGTCTCAGACAGTGACTATATTTTATTGGGAAAGGGAGGCAAAATTCTTGCCAGGATTTAAATGCCCCATCCCTGGCAGTGTTCAAGGTCAGGTTGGATCAGGCTTTTACAACCTGGTCTAGTGAGAGGGGTCCCTATCTATGGCAGGGTGTTTGAAACTAAATGATCTTTAAGGTCCCTTCCAACCCAAACCATTCTATGATTCTGTAATTAACCAACTGCCTTGCTGCTATCTGAAAAAGAAACAAAACAGACATGGAATGAATGAAGTCAATCATTAACAAGGAATGGCCTTACCTCCACTCAGCACTAACAGCAGTTTTTATTGGCACCTCTCCAATTCCCCTGAATCTTCCTGTGAATTGGAATTCATTATTTGCCTAATAATACCATAAAAAGCTGTTTTAATCTATAGTTATGTACCAGAAATGTTTATCTTCTTTACAGGAGAAGAACAACTTGCTCTCTAAAAACCTAAAGTGGTACCAAATACTATGAAAAGCTGATAGCAACATGAATTAGCCTCTAGCTCATAGCTGCAAAGCTCCTTGACTGATAGCCAGGCAAACAAGAGCTACAAACAGCACCTATCCCATCCAGAAGAAGTTCAGTTGATGCTCTGGTCTCATTACAGGTACTCGGAAGATGGAGTACAAGGGCAACAGCTGGCACGAGACCTGCTTTATCTGCTACCGCTGCCAGCAGCCTATTGGGACAAAGAGCTTCATCCCTAAGGACAATCAAAACTTTTGTGTACCCTGCTATGAAAAGCAGTTTGCCATGCAGTGCGTCCAGTGCAAGAAGGTAGTGCTCTTATTTTGCTTACCTGAAACCTAAGGGATTGAAGTCCACCCCATTTTATATCCAAATAGGTAGAATATCTCATTTTTGTACGTGTAAGAAGATTCAAAGTTAATTGATTTTAAGAGATTATATCATTTCAGTTCCAGTTACTTGTTGTAAGAGAAAACCCCTGACAGAGTCTGGAGAAGCAGAAAGTAAATAATCCATCTAAAATATGAAATAAACCAGTCTTTCCCAAAGAAAAGAACAGGAAAGTTGAAATGCATCAGGTAGTTCCTTCACCATGAAGAAAGGAACAGGTGAAGGAACAGCAATGAGACAAACTCTAGCACATGCACATGAAAAGCAACATACAAAGAGTAGCTTGATAAACAAAGAGCACAATTGAGAATGAGATTTTACAATATATTCAGAATAAAGTACTTTTAGTATGGGGCTTCTTTGTATAAATTATGAAATTATAATAAATCACTTGCATGATTTTCTCAAGGTCCAACCAAAATTATGATCTTACTGTTGTTAACTCTTCTTCCCCTCCTCCCCCTCCCCCCCAAAAAAAACCTCATCACCCTTCCTCTGTGCCAAATCAAAATACAAACCTACCATCCTCAAGAAAACACTTTCTGTCATTTTTTTCCTAAAACAGGCAATCACTACAGGAGGTGTTACTTACCGGGAGCAGCCCTGGCACAAAGAGTGCTTCGTGTGTACTGGATGCAAGAAGCAGCTGTCTGGACAGCGCTTCACCTCCAGGGATGAGTTTGCATACTGCTTGAGCTGCTTCTGTAACCTCTACGCCAAAAAGTGTGCTGGATGCACAAACCCAATCAGTGGTACGTCTCTCATGGCTGGTGCCTTCACATTTTGTGGGATGGTTGTGTGCTGGTTTGTTTGCTTTGTTTTTTTCAGTGAACTACTTCTAAGATTAAAAAATGGTTCAATAATTTATTCTGGATAAATTGGGTGACTGAGGGCACTATACAATTCAAGACATGTGAAATTAAATACTTGCGCTTTTCCAGTGCTTAACAAAAAGAAATGGAAGAAGTCCTTAAATTGAAGTTTCCTCCTTTTCACCTGATTTTCATGGAGCACAGTGGACACATTAACAGACCTATGCATGTAGTGGGATTTGCATGTTCTGTATGTTGTCTCACTTGTGTTCATTAGAGGGATCACTGACCTCAGCAACAACAGTCATCAGCAGAAAGTGTCTAACTGGCTTATACCTTATGCTGTAGCAAAGCATATTTCTTCCCTGACTTCTCAGGACAGCAAGTGAGAAGTCATAAGGCTTTTAGATACCACTTTCCAGCATGAAAGTACTTAAAGAAGCAACTGTTTGACTTTACTATGAAACAGTATAAAACTATAGCCTCCTCTGCCTAGGAATTAGCCATTAAAACTATGATCCATACAGTCCAAAACTGCAAATCTGAGTTATATCTGGAGCATTTTATCTCAATATTGCTGGATCCTTGTGCCTGTCCCTTACAGAAATATGCTTGATTGCATGGCTCCTAGAAAAGCCAGTGCATAACCCACAGGTACTGTTTTATGTTCATGTGAAAGAGGCATTTCTCTTTTGAATATTACAGTCCTTTCTATCATATGCTGGGGTTTCTTTTCAAAATTTTGCTCCTAAAGTCAAAATTAAACAAAAAGTCTCACCAGGTAAGAGCTAGGCCCAACTAAATCTTTTCACTGACTTCCAGGTAGTCATTCCAATGCATCATAATCAAATTGTTATCATTTTTGAGGTTAAGTAAAAGATAATTACTACTAAGAAACATTCTTCCCTTCTTTTTTTTTCTTGTCCAGCTTCAATACCCCTTATTATAACCTCCATAGCCTCAAACTCTGGAATGCTTTTTGTAGTTTACTGACCTGCTTCTTTTCTAGAAGCATTCTTCCTTCAGAGCTATGAATCAAGTCATGACACAACAGACTTCTTTTTAATGATCTAAAGGCACTTCTACAAAACAAAAATTTACACGCTCAGATGCCATTAAATATCCTTTAAAAAACTGTTAGAATTCTGTTCTGGTGCAGGTGCTTACCTTTTCTTCTGCTGCACATTGCAGTGCCATCCCTTGAAAGTTCATTTCTGCTGTTATGACCAGGGATAACAGCCTAGCTCATTAGCTTAGCTGAAAACAACAGAAGTATTTGAGGATGAAAATATTAGTCACTACAGAATAAGGGTGGCAAAATTAGCAAAACAACAAATAGATTTGTCACAATGGCATTTTTTCAGTACTATGAAAGCCATCACTTAATGGCTGACCTGCTATTCTTTTCTTGTAACAGAACAATTTTTGTTTTCAAACAGGACTCGGAGGAACCAAGTATATCTCTTTCGAGGAACGGCAGTGGCACAATGATTGCTTTAACTGTAAGAAATGTTCCCTTTCACTGGTGGGTCGTGGCTTCCTCACAGAAAGGGATGACATCCTTTGCCCTGAATGTGGGAAGGATATTTAAAGCTCAAACTAAGAGGTGAGGAAGAAGGGAGGAAAGCCGTGCTTGCAATATATAGTCTGAAACACACAGATGTTCAGAACTAGCTTTGCCACTCTGTGTCTCACTGTACTATTAACATTACTTAACCTTTTTCTTTATACTCTCCAAATCTGGAGAGAAAACAACTTGAAAATCTTTAATAGCAGTGTTGGTGTTTAAGATTTTTACAGCTAAAAAAAACTAATGCAAAACCCGTGATGTAAAAACATTTGGATGTGTTTGGCGTAACATACTATTTCTCAAGGTGTTTTTTTACTTTCCTAAAAATATTCCAGTTACAAGACAGTGATACTGTTCAAAGATTACAATGGCCACACACAGTACATTCATAGGTGGATATTCAGGGTGAAGCCTTCAGCCCACTGAAATCAATGGCAAAGGCCATTCAATTCCAGTAAAGCTGGTCTCATTCCAGTGTTCTTGAGCTATGTGACTAGTGTGTGCTGTCAGGTCTGTAGAAAGACTGTAAAAGTAGAGTTTCAATGTATATGGACTTGTGACATGCCATAAGGAGAAAACAATAAAACAGTGGAAGTGGGAGTGCTTCATGACAGGTACATATTTTATTGCATGACTAGCTGATCATTGTGTAAAGTACAAGTTCTGATTGACAGTGTCCGTATTACAGTTAGTTGACATTACACTGCACTTTGTATTTTTCAAAATAAAATAATTTAAAACAAAACTGTGATTGTGGCTTAATTGTATTTACACAATATTTACAAATGAAATGTTCTCACAGTCTGAAGGAACACTATGCATATAAACACAACCCATTTTGCATCCAGTTTTTGGGGGTGTGAAGTTTAGACAATTCTCAGAAGGGCTCTTCTATACAGCAGTCTTCTACTAACTCAAGTCAGTGGGAAAATTATCAACAAAAATGAACAAGTGTGTGAAAACACTGAACTGACTGAAGCTGATAAAAATGTGTTCATAGGGTCTAAACTCAAAGCCAAAATATTTTTCTTCTCAGCAAGCAAGGAGGTCAAGACAACTCAAAAGACATTTATCTTTGTGGAAGTCAGAAGTTTAACTTCTATAGTAGGGCGTTCTTTAATTTTGTTCTCTATTGGGATACATAAAACCCTTTGTTGTAGCATAATTTCTGCTACATGTTTGCTACAGAGGCAACTGTCAGCAACAGCATGCTGGCAGGACAATAAAATCAAAAGGAAACCATACAAAGGAAGATAAATCTTTTCCCAAAGCAAACTGCAAGAAATATGGCCATGTTGTGCAATGAACATTCCCAGCACACCTTCCAGATGGAATTCATTTGTGTCCAGAAAAAGGACGACAGAAATATATCATACCTCCAAAAGGAATCTTCAGATGTGGCAAGAAGATTTAGGAATATACTTACTCTGCCTGTAACTGGGTAGGGAAAATTTGCTCCTAGATTCTGGCACCACTCTTGAATTTGTCTCTTTTTGTACCAAGTGCAAAGTGCTCACAGATCACTTCCCTCTCATTAATTAACAAGATGTATCAGAACAGATTTAGTTTATTGCACACCATTTGAAGAACTTGGCTGGCTGACATTTTTGAAGTGCACACTGTGCTCATCAGAACTCACTGCGTGACTAAATTTATACCTTGGTGATTTCATTCTAGAGCGAAAGCTGCAGCAAGTAGCCACAAAAATCACTCTTATATCCACACCTCCCAAAGGAGGGCAAACATCTCGCTCTCCTCCAGGGTCTGGCAATCCCCCAGCACACTGCAGCTTTGCTCTACTACATTGCTAAGAAAGATTGCTGTGAGCTAAAGGGGCAGTGCCCTGTACTCAGCACTGGTGAGGTGGCACCTTGAATCCTGTGTTCAGTTTTAGGCTCCTCACAACAAAAAGGATATGGAGGTGCTGGAGTGTGTACAGAGACGGGCAATGGAGCTGGTAAAGGAACTGGAGCTGAGGCTGCTTAGCCTGGAGAAAAGAAGGCTGAGGTGAGACCTGTCTGCTTTCTACAATTACCTTAAAGAAGATCATAGCAAGGTGGGGGTTGGCCTCTTCTCTCAGGCAGCCAGTGACAGGACAAGGGGAAACAGCCTCCAGCTGTGACAAGGGAGGTTCAGGTTAGAGATCGGGAAAGTTTTCTTGACTGGAAGTGGTAAAGCACTGGCACACGCTCCCCAGGGAAGTGGTGCAGGCACCCATCATCCCTGGAAGTGCTCAAAATATGACACAGGGCACTTTGTGATATAGTTTAATGTGTATGGTGGTATCCAGTCAGAGGTTGCACTTGATGATCTTGGAGGTCTTTTCCAACCTTGATGATCCTAAGCAGGCAGTAGGAGCAGCATGGCTTGCACCTTGACTCCCAAGTGCTACAACTGATGGCAAAATGGCTCCAGCTTTGGAGAAAGATAGGTGAAATGTGACAAGGCTGGAAAACACACCAGCCTGAAAAAGGATTGCTACTATGCAACAGCAGGATCATGCTATCATTGCAGTGCAGTTCTGCATATCACTCCTCAACACATCCCAACACACAGTAGACTCTAGACTACTGACAAGAAGCCAACCACAAAACAGAATTGCTATCAGACTGTTATACCAGTGCAAAACCCAGCACTTCACATGATACTAGCTGCTTGCTACAGCTGCCAAGTAGCTACTGAGCCTTTACCCTGTACACTTTTCCTTAAGTGCTAATCACTTCAAGTCCACTGAAATACAACCATATAAAAGGAACAAGCTTCATTACATCACAAAAACAAGTCAGCACTGCTTTGTTTGCTTTTAATTTAATTTATTTAAATAGGATAAGGCTACTTAAAAGACAAGTCTTTACATACAAAATGTACATTACATTAAAGTTTGCTGTACTCAAGTACAAAAACTGCACAAGTGTTTAGTAAAAGGGAAACAGCACACTATTTCAAAACACACATTCTTACCACTTTACAGCATTCAAGGAGTGCCTTTTACATCATGACAGTGAATGGAGAACTTCTGTAAAGTAATTAGCTAAGCTACAGTTTTTGGTTTCAATACAAAGCAGTGTTAAAAATGTAAACAAGCCTTCAGATCACTACTGAGCTTCTTTCAGTGGGTTAACTAAGAGGATTCAGAAGTTGATTCTTTTTTTGTTTCACTAAGTCTGGGAGCATTGTTATTGTTATTTACCATCCATATCTAAAACTGATCTAAACTGGCTTCATCATGAGCCACTGAGTTTTAATAAAAGTGTTTCCATCAACTTAATTGGATTTCTGCCCTGTAAGGCACTACCAATAACACAGATGAAACACTAAGTTTCACAGAAACCCAAAATCCATCTTAAATTATCAACGGAAAGGAGAACAGGTTTGTGGCTTTTTTTTTTTTTCTGGAGTGCAGTACATGTGTTAATGCCCTCAACGTACTNCAAAGGAAAGGAGAACAGGTTTGTGTTTTGTTTTTTTTTTCTGGAGTGCAATACATGTGTTAATGCCCTCAACGTACTTCTGTCTTCCTATCCATGCCTCTCTCCAACTGTCTGTAAGCTGAGAAAGCACTGGTCTGCATTCCACTGGTTTTCCCCATATTTTATAGCATGATTGTAACCAGGAAAACAATCAAATTTGCTACATTGGCACATTTTTATACTTATGCATGTATGAAATATGCCTGTGTACTTAAGAGAACATGGCACTAATCCACTCACTACTTCCTCTCGAAGTTTCATATCAAACAGTCTAATCACATATTTC
Source organism: Climacteris rufus (assembly GCA_013398175.1). NCBI lineage: Eukaryota > Metazoa > Chordata > Aves > Passeriformes > Climacteridae > Climacteris > Climacteris rufus. The sequence continues at coordinate 608,728 of VZRZ01006598.1, forward strand.
CATCTGTGCATTTCTTATTTCATATATCAAGAGAAACTTCAATTTGAAGTAATGCTGTTAAAATAGTTCATCTCTTATTACCAACCTAACTTGCACTGCAAATTCTACACTCCTGTGCAACAAAAGGGAAAAAAAAATTGCTGTAGACTATCTTATCAGCAGAATGGTCAGTTTTCTCAACTAAATTAATTACCTTTTTAAAGCCAAGAAGGCTCTAGGGATCACTCTAAATTTCAACAGCTACTTTAACTATTTAAGCAGACATGGAACAAAACTGAATCTCAGTGAAACAATGTGTGAATCACAGTGACATGGAGGAGATGAACTATAATAATCTTGAAAACTAAAAGTGGGGGGTTTAGTACAGTGTAATATCACCACCTTTTGAAGAAGTAATTAACTACTTGGTGTGCAAGAGTAGATACTTTTAAGGTGACTGGTGATAGTGACTCCAGCTGTACGAGAGGAAGCTGTCAAACTTGTTAAAACTTCACAGCAATCTGAATCTCTGTAAGTTTTAAAAAGTATTTTATTTAAACTGTTTCAGTATGACCTATCTATTTGAAAACGTGGAAGTAATATTTATGTTTCAAGCACCATTAGCTACTTCATGGCCATGTGACATGCTGGATTTTCTTCTTTGCTTCTGTAGGCTTTAGGTCATTCTGGAATACAAGAAAATATGTAAGTATTCTTAGAGATACTGTACAAATGAGAGTCAGTCATTAATCTGACAGATTTAAATCTGGTACTATTACTGTACTCGGCAACAGGCTACTCCAACAGCTTTCTATTGCCATCTTGTGGAGAAAGTCAAATATCACAGAACTTCTCCAGTGAAGATAAAAATAGAGCCAATGAATTTAAGTTGCTGCAAATCATACATGCATTTTGGTTTTCATTAACCTACAATTAAAAATGCAAAAATGTCTTTCAATGATGCAGCTTAGAAATGGGCACATATTGGAGTTTCAAAACAATAACTAAAGTTATTTCAGATTGTCTTCCCAAAATACTTGTTGAAAAGGGATTGTATAAAGAAAAAAACCCCAAACATACAGCTAGGAAACTAATTTACTTTTGTCAAATAGTAAAAACATTAGCAAAAGAGAAAGAAAGTCTGTTTTTCCTTTGTAGTGACCTGGATTAAGAAAAAAAGACAAATAATTACCAAAGCCTCAGATGAACTCATCTTTCAAGCCCCCCTGCCCCAAGAAACTTGAAAAATCAAGAAAGCCCAAAGCAAAACAATGGCAGATGAAGTGGTGAAACAATTACCTTTCACCATCTATAATAATAATTTAAAAACCCGTGAGAAATTAGAGCTTTAATAGTTCACACAAGCAGAATAAAGACAGGTATATGAGTTTTCAAGAACATACTGCAACACACTGACTTGGGAAACACAACCTAGAGATCTCCCTTCTCTTTCAGAGTTTCAGTGTTAGTTTATTTACAGCAATACTGTGGACTGAAACCACTGAAAGGTTTAAGGGAATTAGATCCAATGATGAGAGGATAGTTCTGTGCTATTCAGCACAAGAACTTAAGTTTTTCGTGAAAGTCAAGGAACAGTCACTTGCTTGAAGAGACAATTATCTTTACTGTCATTATACTAAAAATAGACCAGGCTTCATGCTCTACAGCCATCTGCCAAGTACACTGATTCTTCCTGACTGCATCACTTACTATTCAATACCACACCCTTTCATTTCAGAGAGTAAAGCAACATCCACAGAACACATTTGCCTAACTTCATGCATATCTGACCAACATTAACCAAGCATGACTGAACTTACAGGGAACAACTTACTGGAACAACCTAAACTGTGGCTAACATAGAAAGTCAAATGTTGGAGTTCATAGCTTCTGAGTGTCAGTCACACAGTGGCACTTAAAACTGTCATCATTGTGTCTACAAAACATTTAAATTAAATATAAAGAAGATGTGAGGTGTACACTAAACAAGTTCCAAAAGCTCTGTGTGTTCAGATCTGACCAATACCTGGAGGAGTTCTAAATACTAGAAGAAATTAGTAATATTGGTAGTAGGAAGCACACCTCTCCAGCATAAATTTCATTCAGAGCCTCAGCCATGATCCTTGTAAAAGTTGCTACAGCTTTCTTTTAGAACAGCCATATGCTTAGGTGCTTGTGTTTAACAGAACTCTGATGGAACCTACCAAACCACGTGGCAAGGACTATTGCCTGCATTCTCTCATGAAAGGATTTTTTAAAAAGATTTTTAGAGAAAGCATGTCATGAGGGAACATGGAGAAAACAGAAATTCAGTCTCTTCGTGGGAAAATTCTAATCAATGTAACTGCACACTGTATATCTAAAGCTCCCTCTGCAGTTCAACTGGGAATAGATACTTCTATGTCTTCCTTTGAAGCCCAGACTTATTCCAGATGTTCCTGAATTCCAGTGGAAATGTGGAAACTCCTTCATTTGTATCATGAAGGAATACAACACAAATGTAAGACCTATCCCTATTTTGTGGCATGTTTTTCAGAAATGGCCCGTTGCTCCCTGCTCACTGACAAGCCCTTTAAGACTAATCACACCACTGTCAAAACCAAGCATTGTTCTTTCTCTCCATCTGGCAGCTACATTCAGCACTGTTACCTACACTTTCCAAGATACACCTTGCTGAATTCACAGATCCTGCCTTAGCTCTTCACTCATCACTCAAGCTCATCAGCTTCATTCTGCCATCATGGTAGTATAATTCTCTTATATATAGAAAAATTGTTTGCAGCCAAATCCAACTTGCAGAAAGAAGGTAACTATTTACCTTTATGGTTAACAGCTCACTCTTCAGACTTCTACAGACTTCTGTTCAAGACCTCAGCACATCTTTCTCATGGCCTTATAGAAGCCCAGGTATCTGATTGACTCTCTACATCTCAAAGCCTCTCACCTGGACTGACACAGTTTGTAGTTACACCTTCTCATGCAGACCCACACTCTAGGCACTCTCCAGATTTACACAAACAGCTCCTGCCTCTAGCTTGCCAATTCCTATGTGAGATTTAAAGCAGATGGCATTCTTTCTCTAAGGATACATTCTATGGCTCTCAGCATCTCACTTCAGTTCCTGTAACATCTCTTCCCTTACTTTGACAAATGAAAGCTTGTCCTACTCAACCATTCAAGTGTGATTGCTACAAATCATTACATGTTTTCCTTCCCTACTACAGAAAACAGATCTCTTGTTCTCCCTTCACAGCTGTTTTCATATTCTTCTACAATACCTGTTTTATCTCTCAGACCTACCAGTAGAATTATTTAGTTTGTGTTTTATGACTGCTACCAGCACTACCTTAAGTATCAGCTACTTACTCATTTCAAAATTACATGTATGTTTTCTACAAAACTGCATCTTGCATCTCTCACACAGAAGTTTCCCATGGACAAGTACTTAATTTACTTCCCTCTAATACTTCCCAAACTAGCTACACTTTTGTCTGCTTCTAAATGCCTTACTACTATTCCAAAATAAAACAATCCCGAAAACTCTTGCAAGGCTCTAACTCTGATTCCTGTAAACTCCAATTTAAAAAAAGCTGCAAAACAAGATACTGCACAAACATACCGGCAAATCTGATTCCTCTTTTGGAACAGACCTCTTTAACTTCACAACAGTAGTTCCTGCTATTGGAGACAAAGGGTACATCTTCAGACTAGTCAACACACTGCTGTCAGTCTTTGAAATATTGTTCTGCTTAGCCTCATTATTCCTTATTCCCAGCTTAGGGTCCTCTGGCAAACTGGAGGCTGAAATGTATGTTGAGGCATTTGAAGGAACTGACAATCTTCTAACAGTGTTGGTGGTGCTTCCAGCTGGAGGAGGCTTCAGGCGATCAGCAGCTCCATTCTCTGTCTTCTTCACCTTTATGCTTGTACTGGTTGAATTGCCATCAAATACAATTAATGGCCGTTTTCTTAAACCTTCCACTGTTGTACCACTGAAAATACAAATCATAAAATTCTCAGAAACATAGGCTAGATGATCCAAAACCAGCATATTGAAAGCATGAGTAGTGAAAATTAATTTAATCTTGTCTAAAGGAAATATATATCCCAAAATACTAATATTAAACTCTGAGCTGCTCCAAACCCAAATAAAAATATGTATACTTATGTACACTTACATACAATTGATTAAAAATAAAAAGCAATAAAAATTGCTTCCAAAATATAAAGGGGCAGAGGGTTGTGTGAGGAACAATATTCTTCAGCAAAGAGAGTTGTGTGAGCAACTGTCCAGGCAGACAATGACAGCTGTACAACCAAATGCTCTATGCTTATACCACTGTGGCTATTCCAGAGTAACTATATAGATAGCAAGTGTTAAGTATTGCAAAAGACGAGTATTTGAGAAAGTGTGTGCTGCCTTACCTACAAGAACAGCATCTAGTAGTCTGATACTTACACATTTCCCTGTTTCCACTCCTACTCAAAATCATTTTAAGTCCATAGGACTGTTAGACAAGGAATAAAAACATTAAACAAAAAAAGTACAACTGTTTTTAAATAAGCTGTCTTTGAACAAGAACCCTAAGTGGATTTAATGACTTTTTAAAATAGTTTTTGCCTTTAAGCCTAAGTGTAGTCACAGCTGGCCAATTTAGTAACAACTGATTCATGGGAAGGAATACTATCAAACTAATATCAAAACAGTATTATCAGAAAACATTCTGACTGCGAAAAAAATAAAGTACAAAGTTAACGTAACTCACACTGTATTAATTAAGAGTTTTAAAAAGCAATGTTCAAGGATGACAAAGAGAAAATGTTTGGAAAATACAGATTTAACAAATACAAAGCCCAAACCACTATCAAGGTATATAATATTCCTGTTTAGAAACTTCAGTTTTCAGTATACACTGACTGTTCAGTCATCTCAATTAAACAGATGCCTAAAAGTAGAACTACGGTGTTTCCAACAAATGAATATATCCATCAATTTCCAATTAATGACTCTCACAGTATTGATGTTTGGTATCTCAACAGACTTCAAATTAAGTCACAAGAAGAGACTCAACCAATTGGACCTGGAACAACATTCGATTAGTACCTGCTAATGAACCTCACATATGAAGAAACTGCACATCACTTGCACAATTTCTGTCAAGATCAGGGGCTTCTTTAAAAAAAATGAAACTAGTCACAGCTCATAAAGCAAGAAAAAGCTCAGCTCTTAGTCAAGACTTTTTTTTCAGTTACCTACCTTAACATAATAACTCTGCTTTTTCTGTGGATTTGGGTTTTTTTAATACATTCAGATTGGTGAAGAGTGGCAAGTTAGAAACTAAATGCAATTCTAGGATTATTATCTATTCTAAACTGAAGTGTAGGTTTTAGCCTCACACCCTAATTATCCTAAATATTTGCCTGTTAACAAAACAGGCAGGTGATCACCTCCTCTGAAGATCTGACACTGGTCAGAATTACGATGTTTTACACTGAACTCTGTATTATCAGCACATAAGCAGTTCTCAGGGGATACTGAAGTGGCCTCTCAGGTGACTGAGCAGAAATGATGAGCCCTACCAAGGCCACACGCTAAGGATGCACAGCACAGTGCTCCTGGAGACTGAGCATTTATGGTGAGTCTTCAGATATGATGGCACCTCAGAAACTACATATACTCTGAGATTTGTATCATCCTCATTCTCCTTCAGTAGGCAAGATGATCTTACAGATCTACAAAACTAACCATCCCTGAACACAAACACGTTGCCAAATGTTTGAACCTGGATAGACCATGCCTGTTTTTATTTGGTATGATTGCCTGCAAGCTCAAATATTCAGGTGAAATGAGATGTATAAACCATCATGTGTAACCTTGGATATTTAACTGTGTCACTGAGGTATAACAGGTTACTGCAACTCAGCTGATACACAGCAAATCTTCTAGGGCGTGACACTAATCACCAGCAGTAAAACTAAACACAATATTCAATGTGTTTTTTCCTCCTATCTCTAACTACTAGAGGCAAGCCAACACACACTGACTGTGCTGATCAAGTCTCCAAACCTCATACTAATTCCAGTGCACGTTGTAAAGCTGTGCTTTCCATGGAGAAACTCATCACAGAGCTCCTGTTGTTCATACAGTCCATCAGTTTATCTGATTTCTAAACTGAACTAACAGCATGCTCAGCTCCCATCTCTGACTCACACATAACTTACAGCCTCAAAGTACATAGGAATTTTGTTTTGTTTTGAGAAACATGAATACCAAGTTATACTTCCTCCTCCACGCAGTGGCATCATGTCAGTTCTTTTTAAGTGGTGCACACAGCTATGAGGACAATAGTAATATCTTAATATCCAGAAAGATAATTGAACTTCCTTCATTTCCTTAGGGTTAGTAATACTAGCAGTAAAAGACTAATTTTCCTAGACAGTATTTTGCCAGTGCATTTGTTAAGTATGAAAGAGGCAATAAAAGCAAAACCAGTAACTGCTGGAAAATCTTAAGAGTGTCTAAAAACAGAGCAAAAGACCAAGCCTAGTGTGCTAGATGTTAAGTGCAAAGAACAACTTGTAAAGAGAAGCAGACTGGCAGATTAAACTTATCTCCTTATACTTACCATTTGCCCAGCAAATACTACACAGGTTTAACCATTACTGCATTTTAGGGTACCAAGATAACAGCCCCTAAGCTTATTGTACATATAAACTCTGGATGAAACCATTCTCCCATCTAAAAATTAACGTTGCCTCTTTCTCTCAAAAACATCCAGCCTGCTGTCTTTATTTCTTTGATAAAAAACTTTTTTGCACCTATTTCAGCACACCAACAGTTTCCTATCCAAACACTAACCTCACACTTCCATCCTCAAGTCCAAAGCTGTAAACAAGATGAGGTACTATAACCTCTTAGGCACATGGAAAAGAATCACTTGACAGGATTTGTTTAACTCTTCACAGGTAGAAACCTCAGTAAACCTAAAATAGACTCGTGACACCAACAAGCTGTAATACTGAAAAACTATGGGAATTTCCATCCACCTTTCCTTAGGGTTTACTGATGAACTTTTATCAGAACACCACTCATGCATATCCCCATGTCGAAGTCTAGAGCAGGGGGAAGGCTGAGAGAAGAGATTCAGTAAAACAAAGTTTTGAGGAAGATTTTGCTTTCTCAGAAAATACAAACAGAAAGATTTTAAAAACAAGGCAGAATATTTATTTCAGAAAGCAGATGTGAGTTTTGAAACGGACACACAAAACTGCTGCAGAATGCAGCCCTCACTCTAGAGTAGGCCACCCCTGCTCAGAGAGCAAGCATAGTTAAACATGCCTTTAATACTTCCCTTAAATGCTGTAAATATTATTATTAATTAGCAATTATACAGTGAAACACAAAGTTTCTTCATTATAAAGTACCTTGAAATGTACCAATAATTCATTATTAACACATGCTTGGGGGTGAAGGAACAATACCAATGCCCTGTATCCACACAGACCGGGTGCTGAAGGGATTGAGAGCATCCCTGCTGAGAAGGACTTAGGAATGCTGGTGGATGAGAGGCTAACACGTGTGCTTGCAGCTCAGAGAGCCAACTGTGTCCTGGGCTACAAGAAAAGCAGCATGGGCAGCAGGTCAAGGGAGGTGATTCTGTTCCCCCACTCCACTTTGGTGAGACCTCTACTTTGGTGGAGTGCTGCATCCAGATCTGGAGCCCTCAGTACAGGAAGGACTATAAGGTTGGAACAGTTCCAGAGGGTCATAAAAATGGTAATAAGGAAAGGCTTGAGAGAGTTGGGGTTGCTCATCCTGGAGATGAGAAGGCTCCAGGAAGACCTTATTGCAGCCTTTCAGTACTTACAGGGTACTGAAAAGAAAGATGGGTCTGTAGTGATAGGACAAGGGGTAACAGCTTTAACCTAAGAGTCAATCTACGTTAGATATAAGGAAGAGGCTTTTTACAATGGGAGTGGTGGAACACTGGAATAGGTTGCCCAAAGAAGTGGCAGATGTTCCATCCCTGGAGACATTCAAGGTCAGATTGGCCAGGGCTCTGAGCAACCTGACAGAGTTGAAGATGTCCCTGACCATTGCAGGAGGATGACCATCAAAGGTCCCTTCCAACCCAACCCATTCTATGGTTCTGTGAAAAGAAGCACCATAAGCTAGATACCATTAAAAACATCTAGATGACAAAAAAAAATTCTCTTCCCTTTTTCCTATTATGGCAGTACTAGAATCTAACACTTCTGACAAAGGCAACCCAACACAGATTCTCTGTAAACTGTAACAATGTCCAAAAGCTGTATAAGTTTCATTAACCAGGCAAACAAAAATTTAACTAAATGCATTGTCCTAAATTCTCCAAGTCCAGCCCAATAAAGCCAAATTACCTTTTATTCTCACTTTTCAAGTCATTTTGCTGTCTTTTCTTTTCCATCATTTTCCCCCATCTACTCTTTGGCAAGACACGCTGAGGCAGAGGAATGGCATGTTGAATATAGAGATCAGTGAGACCATCTTTGTCCATCTTTACATCATTTTCGACTAATATATTTTTCTGTGGGGGACAGAAAAAAAGTTGTTATTATTATGACAAATTCAAAGTACAATCATCTTAGTGGCATAATTTCTTTTTTCCAAATCCACTGTAAAGTACTGTATTGGGCCAAGCTGATCAGTTTGAAGCGGCCATGAACAGCCCCATGCCAACAACAGCCCGGTCTCCCACCTTCCTGCTGTTTTCTGTGTGGATTACCCTTGTCTCTCCCTTCAATGAGGCAAGGGGAAACACGAGATGTTTCGGTCAGTGCATAGTGGTTTCTTTTTCCACCACCTGCAAGTGCATCTCTTCACATGTCTCCTCATGTGCCTCTTCCTGTGTGCCCTCTGGAGTCTCCTGCCCCCAGTGTCTGCTGCTCTTTAAGTGTTTTTGAGCGCAGGTACCACAAACAATTCTGCTTCAGATTCTGGTGTGTGTTGGGCTGCCTTTGACAATGTGAGAGACATATGGATGCAGCTGTGACCAGCACTGGGTGGTTATTCACCTTTGCCCACACAGATCAGCCCTGCAGCCCCTCCCTATCAAAAATTCTGCAAGTTTTCCCAATGAAAATAGCAGCAAAAAAAAAAAGTTATGATAGACATACTGTTGATGACTGATGTTTTCCTGCGCTCTTAAACACACTGTCCTGAATCCAACTACAATACCACAGCTCTTCTTCACACTTCTAAAAACCAGACAACTAAAACTTAATGAAAGTCAAACTTACAGATATAGAGCTGCACTTTCTTTCCCAGTTCACAAAGAATAATGGAAATAAGTTTCACCCCAACATGAGGAAGAACTTCTTTACACTGAGAATGGCAGAGCACTGGAACAGGCTCTGCAGGGAGGTTGTGGAGTCTCCCTCTCTGGAAACATTCCAAACCCACCTGGATGTGTTCCTGTGTCACCTGCTCTTGCTGAGCCTGCCTTGGCAGGGGGGTTGGATGAGATGATCTCCAAAGGTCCCTTCCAACCCTAACAACTCTGTGATATTTCTAGGAACTGTCAGTTTTAAGAGAACACCAGTTTTCTCTCTAATCGTTTATCAGGTTGTGAACATTTTTGGTACCTCATGTCCAGTTTATGAAAAGAGAAAAAAACTCCACTAACATCCTACAAACGGAGGTCACTGAGAGCAGGTCAAGGCTCTGCCACTACCGGTTTTGGCAGCGCTTCATGACTTCTGATGTTGGCCTGAAACCTGTACATTTTTGCCCACAAAGACTACATGAATGAAAGCACACGAAAATTCTTCAAACTCCTACAAAAGCCTGAAACTTTGATTACTCTTGCTTCATGCACCTAAAATTTGCAGCCAAGGCGGTAGCAGGTATTCCAAACAACATCAGCTAAAGCTTTGTGTGGTCCTAAACTGTTTATAACTCACTTTCAAACTCAATTTTTTTAATTATTAAGTATTAATAAGCATAATGTGTAAGTATTTAAATATTGACTGATTACACAGGTTGCACTTCCTTAATTCACACACAGACTTGTCAGGGTTGGAAGGTACATCTGGGGATCTGCTAGTCCAAATCCCCTGACAAGGCAGGATCACCTAGAGCAGGTGACGCTGGGTATGACCGTGGCAACTTTAACAGTGTAAAGCTCATCCTTCCACACACTTTTACTGTACGCAGACACCGTCTCGATTTGGGCAAATTGCGCTATAGCAGCCTCAGTATTCAAACACAGCCCCTCTGCAAACACAGAGGCATCTCCCACGCCAGGACCTCCTCTCTGCAAGCTGGTGGTGTCCAGAGCACCGACTTGGTGCCGGCGTTCCCCGGAGCGCCGCGACTCTCCTCGCCCCTCGCCTCAGGGGCCGCCGCTCCGCCCGGCCCGGCCCGGCTCCCCGGACGCACCTGCTCCAGGGTGAGCCGCAGGAATTCCTCCGAGAGCAGCTCCGGGTGCAGCAGAAGCTCCGACTCCGAGCGCCCAGACCGCCGCTCCTCCTGGCCGCCGCCGCCCGCCGGGCCCCGTCCCTGCGCCGCCATCTTCTCCCCCGGCGGCCCCTTCCCGGACTCCCACAATCCCGCGCGGATGGAATCGCGTTTCCAGAGCAGCCGCGCGGCGCGGTGGCGTCACTGTCTGGAGCGGCCCGGGACGGCGGGAGCTGGGGATGCGCCCTGCCGGGCCCGCACCGCTCCGCGGGGCAGCCGGGCCGGGGGCAATGCACACAATCCCCCAGAATATCCTGGTGTGGAAAGAACCCACTAGGATCGTGGAAGTCCAGCTCCTGGCCCTGCACAGGACAGCCCCAAGTATTGCACCATATTCCTGAGAGCTTTTTCCTAATGCTTCTGGAACTCGGTCAGGCTTGGAGTTGTGACCGCTTCCCTAGGGAGCCTCTTCCAGTGCCCGGCCACCCTCTGGTGAAGAACCTTTTCCCGACATCCAACTGAAGCCTCCCCTGACAGGGTTTCATGCCTTTCCCTTGGGTTCCGTCCCAGGTCACCACAGAGCGGAGATCAGTGCCTGCCCCTCGTGGCGAAGCTGTACCTGCAGCGAGGCCTCCCCTCAGTCTCCCCCAGGCTGAACAAGCTGAGTGACCTCAGCCACTCCTCACACGGCTTCACCTCAAGGCTCCTCACCACCCTCGTGTCCCTCCTTTGGATGCGCTCTAATTGCTTTATGTCTTTCTTATATTGTGGCACCCAAAACTGCACACAGTATTCAAGGTGAGGCCGCCCCAGCTCACAGGAGAGCGGGACAATCCCCTCCCTTGCCTGGCTGGCGATGCTGTGCTGATGCTCCCCAGGACACGCTTGGCCCTCCTGGCTGCCAGGGCACTGCTGACTCGTGTTCAGCTTGCCATTGACCAGAGCTCCCAGGTCCCTTTCCATGGCACTGCTCTCTGGCCTCTTATTTCCCAGAATGTCTGTACATCCAGGGTTGTTCCATCCCAGGTGCAGAATCCAGCACATACCCTTGTTAAACTTTATGCAGCTGGTGATTGCCCAGGCCTCTAATTTGCCCGGGTTTCTCTGCAAGGCTTCTCTGCCTTTGAGGGAGTTAGGTGCTGCTGCTAAGGTGAGGTCACCCTCCAGCTGATAGCATTGAACGGGGAGAACATCTATTTTATGGTAATTCTGTCAGCATACAAGAGTAAGAACCCTTTCCACTGCTGAGTGCCAGAGCTGTTCTGCGGAATTAAACAGGATCCCCGTCCTTCCCATAGCTGTGACACCCGCTGGTTAATGCTGCCTGGATATGCAGTAACAAAAGTTGCTTTGTACTTCCAAAGTGAAATAGCTGCCTGCCCCTTGCAGTTTGTCATCTGCTTACATGTTCAAAACCAGAGTAGGAATTACAAATGGTTACATGAGTAAATAACCATATAGTTGTTACAACATAAAATTGCAAGGTAATTTGAAACACTTGTCACATTTTACAGAATTACAAGGCACAGGCAACAAGGTAACATGATAAAAAAACATCCACATGGAAGGAGTTGCAGATATATGACTATGTATGTCACATGATATCTACCTATATGCAGCACTTCAAAGAGCATAAATTCAAATTTTGAATATTTAAAAATCATTTCAATGTACAAGTAAGTAGTAACATTGTGTCGTATGGCTTCCTCAACAGTGCCTTCTGGCAGTGTATATAATTTCCTCCCTTGTCCTTTCCCTCTTCAGGGAAACTGCATCCAAGGGGAAGTCCAGGCCAGGCACCAGGGTTGCCAACCACCCAAAGCCCCAACTTTATAGCTGTGTGCACAACAGGCACACAAGTATAGACTAGCTCTATTTTCATTTTCTCATTCATTTCTCTCTTCAGCCAATTATGTCACAAAATCAACTTAATTCAAGTAATCATGTAAATTAATATGACTTCCAAGGTGAATGTTCAGCCAGTATTTTGGTGCTTATTTCAATCAATGAAATTACTTTCTTGTAAAGTACATGGATCTTCCTCTTCCTAAGGTATTTTGTGAGTTCTTTCCTCACAGAAACATATCCTTGCCACCCAAATTAGTTGTGCCAATCAAGATTTTCACCCTGTGATTTTCTTACAAGTCTCTTAGAATACATGAGATGTATACGTAATATACTACATATAAATAGCAATTTGTGTCTTATAAGAGATGAGAGACTTACACTATTGCTATTATTAAGTCCAATTTGAGTGAGAGCACTTCCTGAGAATCTGAAAAAAAGGAGATCCCACACTAAGTCTATATATATAAGAGACTTGTTGCTTACAATATTAGAGTGCAATAATTCCAAGTCTTTGGAATCTCTTATTTTACAAATATACAAAACACACATAACCTCACACATCTATATACAATAAATACGTAATTCTCTTCTCTCGGACGCGAAGCTGGAGGCACCTGAGGCGCGGTCCCTGCCGGCGGGGCGGGTTTCCGCACGTGACCGGAGGCCGCCTCCCCGCGCTGCCCGGGCGGGTGACGCGGGCCCGGGGCGGGGCGGCGCCGCAGCGGAAGCGGCGCGTCCCCCC